>JASDQU010948645.1:34860-52340 GCA_032191745.1 Picea mariana
CTTAGTTGTCTTATTATTTCCAACACTACAATGATAATATTATTTTGGATATGATGAGGTATATGAGAAAAAAATTTGGGGGCTCGAAGATGATCATATTATTTGTATATGGGGACTATTAGCTATTTTTGAATGATGTGGATAACACTGGTTCATTTTGGACATATAGAACATATTTCTATATTTATATCAACATGTTTTTTAATGTACAAGTGGATTTTCTTTGAAATGGTTTGTCGGAATTGATGAAAATGGGATGTTAATGATTATTTGAGTTACATTTGGCAACAATATAGGGGGTTGTATGATGGTAAAAATGCCATTATTTTGATGTTTTCATTGTTCAATTTATTTCCCTTTTATTAAACATGTGTTTACAAAAGAGGTAGTCAGAAGGAGGAAATAGGAGGGATAAAAAAATTCCTATAGGGTATAAGGTGATGCAATCTTTGGGAGTTGATAGCTTGTGGTATCTTATGTAATTTAAGTTGTTCTTTTGTGGTAGGTCTCCCTCCTTTATTTTGAATATTCCCCTAATTCATGAACCTGGGATATTATTATGTTATCAATTTGACCCTTCACTTTTTTAGAAACCATTGAGGTCATTTATACTTTATTTGTTTATTATTTTCTCAAAAGTAATTGGTAAGTACTTTTTATCTTCAAAATCACTATAAAGTGAAGAGATGGTGAAACAAAAGGGGGAAGCACAAGGTGTGTTGAATCTCTTTTGATTTTGCAATAGTTCTATGGTATTCACATCCATTATTTACATTTTTAGGGTTTAATGTCATAGGATGATAGAAGGAGTACTTTCCAAAGGTTTAGTGTATATGTGGATGAAACATTTTCTCTTCTAACAATAAGGTATACATATTGTTTTTTGGTTTTTTTAGTTAAGTTGTTTTATTCCAAATATGTTCATATCTAATTGGTTAAACAACTTCCATATATCATACTTGTTAAAGTGTCCTCTTATTCCCTATGAAGTCGGTATTCACTAGTTTGTCCTTGTATGGTCTTGGAAACTTTAGGGAAAACCTAAGTACCACTTGCTCAACTTTTGTAGAAGATATTAGCATTATCATACTCACTAAATGTAACCTATGGATCTCATTTATAAAATATAATAGGGTGTTTGGGCCATACTATTCCTTATTTATTACCCTTGCATGATTATATTGTGTACACATCTATGTTACTTTCTTTATAGTTTAATTGCAAATTTCTTGTTTTGTTTATTAGCATTCAAGACTTTGGTTCTTGAATTAAATTTCAATTTTATGTGTTCTTATTTATATTATACACTTATGTTTTCTACATTCTATTTAATTGGTTGTTCATTATCATAAAACTACAAAATAAAACATGAGGAACAATAACAACATTTCAATTTTTTTTCTTATTTCTCTTCAAGTTTAATATTTGGGCCTTATGCTTGT
The DNA here is from genome assembly GCA_032191745.1 of Picea mariana. Classification (NCBI taxonomy): domain Eukaryota; kingdom Viridiplantae; phylum Streptophyta; class Pinopsida; order Pinales; family Pinaceae; genus Picea; species Picea mariana. Next base: position 36,303 of record JASDQU010948645.1, read on the forward strand.
TGTTTCTAATTTATTTTACACTTATATTCTCCTATAAATTTCCAAAATAATGAACATAAAATAAAGTAAAAGAACCTTCCCCAATGGGTTTATTCCTTCCAGCAAGTTCTGTCAACTAGTATCACTTCGATAAGGGGGAGTTAGTGACTTTCATTGTGTTGTTTGTGTATAACAATAGTATTAACAACAAGGTATAAATGTTAATTTGCATAACATATTTGATCAATTGAAAGAGAAATATAACACTCATCTCCAAAGGTGTGACACAACGTTTTTATATGTAAATCAATTCCACCTCCAACACCATCATATGAAGGTAGGCTTAACTAAGATTTTGGATCACATAGATCTAGGGAAAAATATTGTATTTTATTTCAACAAAACATTGTAGATAAAGTTGCAAATGCATTAGAGAATTGAAACAAAAAAAAAAAAAAGTTTGAAAATAAAGACAAAGAGACTTTGAAATTTTATGAACTTATCGATGGGCTTCAAGTGGAGTAAAATATAAAATAAAATTAATAATAAAACCATGAAAAACTACATAATAAGTGTCATAGAGCACATGAGGCTTCACTACCATGACCACATAGATGTTTCCTCCCATCAGAATGTGATCTGGTGCAAGGTTCATTGGGTTTACATCCATGGCTGTATAAAATTTGGTGGTTCCACCCTCTCTCGCATCCTCAAATTTTGTCACATACTTCCACAATGGTGTGGAACGCGTTTTTGTATTTTCATCTTCAAATTATTCACTTTCATACCCTTATAGTTCTTCCACCTCTTCAAACAATGGATTATTATAAATACTCTCTTTTCCTTCTTCATGATTCCTATTCCCCAACAACACCATTAGAATTAAAAATATAATCATACCCCACATAAGGAACATATTTTTCAATCCTTTGATGGAAAAATTGTAGCAAAATGAATGACATGGGAAAGAGTAGGAGAATAAAAAAAATAAACACAAAGTAAAATGAATAATAAAGCATAGGTTTAAAGCTTACTACTCCAACTCAACAATAGAATGTCCATGGTATCCTTCAATATCACCTCCAAGCTCTAATAAATATGCTATACTTAAAACGTTGTAGTTAAATATCTCTTGATAATGAGTTTGAGTGGCATGAGTGACATTCCCTTATTATTTCAAAAGGTTGGCACACTGGAGTTATATTGTTTGTCCTTATGGTGTGAATTTTGGTATTAATACCTTTACCCTTGATTATTTTATTATCTGACCAATGCAACAATGCCTTTTCCTTTTACCATCCATTATCAACTTCAGTTACCACCTTATTTATATCAATCACCCACTGTACATGGAGATGAAAGGCACGAAGATGATTTCAATGGTAAAGGAGGGTTGAAAAATGTGTATTAGGGTCTCTTGGATTCCCATGTGCTATTTCTTCTAAAAAAATGTCGAACTGAGTGCTACACGATGGATTCATATAGCTTCCTATAGCACATTTTGTGTTGACAGTTTCTTATAGAAAATGGTCATGACCTCTCCTATAGCTTCCTCTCAGATTGACCTTCTTGCACCACCAATAACGTACACTTGCATTTAAATAAAAAACATCCTATGCAACTAGGAAATGATCCAACCTTTTTGAAATACCATCCCTATCTCTTCTTGAGTATCGTTGGGATGGGACCAACTTGGTGGGCTCCAAATATACCAATTTAACATCCTCAAAAAAATGCAAAAATAATACACAAATGGATCTTGTCTAGTTGTTTCTTCCCATATTTATTGAGGAATGGTCGTAAAATTTAGGTCACCCCCAAGTATTACATTTTCACCACTAAAAATACCTTCACCTTTAAGCTTCATTTGACAAGGCATCCTCTTCCATGTTTATCTTCAAAGGATCTTGTCACCATTTTTCACTAATTAACAATAGGCATGGCCTTTATATTAATTAATTGAATTGAGTCTTTTATCCAATTGATGACTAAATTGGAGTCTTCAAAGATTTGGATTTTCTTAACATTTATTATTATGTTCTTGTGGTTTCCTAACTATGTTTCATCACATCCTTTATGACACTCACTAATTGTTTCTCTCATTCTATGGAGTGTTATAATATGTAAAAACAAACATGTATTTGTTAGATCTATATTTTTCGAGTGAGGGAAGTTCAGGTATAATAGAGGAAAGTGAAACATCTAGTAGGTCTAACAAGCGGAGATCAACTAGTGGTGAGAAGATCAAAAGAAAAATCCATAGACGCATGGAATTTTTTCTTGCCAAAGGGGGGTTATGTTCTAATGATGATGAGAGCATAGACGACATCAAGGTTCCCCCGAGGTACAAACATCTAGTGAAACGATGGGTACCTAAGGAACTTCCTCAAATAAACACTAATTTTTGTGTCAACGAAAGGATATACTTCATTGCTCCATCATCATTACATGGTTTGGGGCTATTTTCCATGGATGGAATAAATTTCCCTTACGACGGAATAAATGAACTGATGGAGTATGTGGGACGATGTTACATCTACATAGATTGGATTCATCTAATCCAATATACAAAAAGTATGCGAAGATATGGTGTGGATGCAAATTACATTCATCTAAAAGACAATGACCAACATAAAGAAGCATCTATGTATATTGAGGGAAGGACAAAATAAACAAGGAATATTGTAGGGTTTATAAATTGTACATGACCCACGACCACAAATAAGAAACCCAATTGCATATTTGAGGGGTGTGAAAGAAACCATGTATTCGTATGTGCAGTAAAATCAATAGTTACAGGGGAAAATTTGTTGATTGATTACAATTTGAATCAACTAGATATAGACATTGTTATTATGAGGGCGGTACGTATACTATTTTACCCAACCTGTGAGCAATGGCTCTTACATTTTATGATTATCATTTACTATAATATCCTATCACACATCTTGTAGGTTAAGGAAACATTTTAATGCATCATGGTTCTTATGTTGTGGCAGAGTGCATAGGGTCAAACGACACCGACCCTTTCTTGTTTCTCAATTAGAATTAGCAAAAAAATGTTCAATAACTTTCATATAAAAAATGGTTTTTTTGGCCATATTTAACAAGGAATCATAAGGTTTTGTCTCATTGGGTTGTACAGTTTGTGGTTACAAGTACCATACATCACAAACTACAACCCATGATGTCATTGTATACTACTTATAAAACCCTCATTTAAAGTATATGCTTGTTTCATATTTATTCCATGGCCAACAAATATGGTCAGAATTTGACAAATAATGTAAGTGTATTTTTTTCAAGAGTCTCCATGGTAGCTTTCCATACCCAAGAACCCACATAAACTCTATTGTGAACTAAAAGTTCTTTAGGAAACATGTTATTATGCCTTTGCTCTGAATCCATTTGGCCAACAAAACCATTTTTTATATTTTTGTCCCATGCCTATTCATGAACTAACTTTATTTTGAATACATTTGATTTTCTTCAATGTTTTGTAATTTTTATATTGACATTGCTTTGTTGGAAACACCATTGTCCCAGAGAGGAGGAAATGACCTTAGAGAAATCCATAGATTATACAGAGGAAGATATTACTGATGAACAAATTTTCCCTCCACCAACCCAGTCCAAACAATAAGGAAGCTTGTGAGAAAATCAAACATCGAACTTGCTTCTTTGATTCATATTCAACCATGGACACAAAAGATAAAGGAAAGAATTAAATCCTTGATGGAAAAAATTCAACGCTATGGGATAAGAAAGATGTTTATTTATTCCATTTATTTATTTTGGATTTTATTTTTTATACTCTTAGAAGTCCTTTATAAAAAACTATTTATTTTAACAAGAGATTTTGCATGATTTTGATCCCCAGGATGTGCCTACGAAGGCTGGTGTTGGTACCAACACCATTGCTACACTGACACAGCATCATACTGCCATGCCATTCACTCATACTAATACACCCTCCAGGTTTGATGTTGGTACTACACCTAACCCTGACAAGCACATGCCAGAATGTGCATGGGATGATGTGGATGCAGAGCATGGATTTGCACATTTTGAAGCATGCTTTCTTGGATCTTACCATGTCACTAGAACGAGAACACAATTGGTTACCATTTTGGAAAACGATGAGCACATCCCTATGAAAATAGAAAATCTTCCAATTATTTAAGATGTGCTTTAATTATTATGTACTGTCTAATTCAAATTTACGTATAATGTGTGATTATTTTAAACTAATGATAATATATTTTTGTAGGTAAAAACCTCATATCCCAAGACTTTGTTAACATGTCTTCATATACCTACCATAGATCACCCTTGTCCTTATCATCTAGGCTATGTAAAATAGTCCCCATCTTCTATTTAATAAATGTTGTATCATAACCTTTTCCTTCAGACCTTTCCAATACGTCGTCAAATGTAATGTCTCCCCCCTCAACTGTGTCGACTTAGTTATGGGCATCCCCTATAAAAAAAACATTAATACATTATGTTATGTCAGCCACAACATTTATAAACTCTTTAAAGAAGTACAATCTTATAAACATACCTCTACCACAAAGTTGTGTCTTTGTAATCCTACAACCCAACCAATTAGTCTGCATAAATTTCTTTCTCTTTTTGTTATACCTTGCACCACACCATTTCCCATAGTCACCTCCTCCATGTTACTCAGCCTCCAAAATACCAACCCTCCTCCAATATATCCTTCCCCAATCATACCCTAATATTTTCATGGAATTTCACAATCCCCTCATCCCCCATTGACAATCAGACAACTGTCTTTTACCTTTCTCACAATACAACCAACAAACATCTCAACATCCATTCTTAACCATACACCCAAGTGAAAAGACAATAGACAATGAAAATTAATGATAGCTGATACAAAATTGTAGTGATATAGCAGTTTACAACAACAACTAAAATTTTGTAACAACAAGAAATTTATATACCCTAATTGTTTGCTTGAGATTGTCTTTCTAGTCTAAAACATGGTATATTGAAAAATACAGTCTCATGGAAGCAAAATGCACACCCTTATTTTCACAATAACTAAAATGGAGATTTGTAAGTTGTAGAGTTCTCTTCAAGGCCTCCTTGAAATTTCCACATTATTATCTTTTCAATTTTATCCTTCAAATTTTCTTTGATGCACAAATTCCCCAAATCTACACAATCTAACCAAAATTACAAATTAACCTAGTGTAGCTTAGGAAAATGAAAACCACCATTTTTGTAGGTATTATAAATGTGAGATGAAGTGATTGCACTAGAGTATTTCTCCCTTTCTACAAAACTCGTATGGATTTTCTAACTTCAGCACTGGATGCCCAAAATAACCCTACCAAAAAGGCAATTTCACCCTTTTCAATGTTTTTTAACATATGCTAACATTTTCACTAAAATATCACCCTATGGCTTATGGAAACTCCAAATCATGATATTCCAATTGTCGATTGTTCCATGAGACATTTTTTTATCATTTTTACATTTCTTTAATATCACTATCATCACAAAAATCTATGCTACTAAAAATTATCACAATAGTTGCCAATTTCCATTGTGTGCAAATGAAGGGAGAGTCCATTTTAGAAATGCACACAAACCCTGTCAAACTTCATGTTTATAGGAAACCAAATGTGGGATGCTATAGTGTTTTTGGATTTGGGAAATAAATAGGTATTAGAGTCTCCAAATTGTTTTCCATATGCAAGAAACTAATTTTCCAAAATAGCAGTTTCATCAATTTCATCCTTTTCACGCCTTCAAAAATATTAGTGCCTCGTCTCACCAAAATGCAAGTGAAGTGCTCAATTATTATGCAAATGATTATCTGGGAATTGGAAGATGTTCTTGTTGAATAGTGTGACCTTCCCTCATTTCCATTTTTTCAATTCCAACTTTAAGAACTCATGTGGTTTGAAAATGTTCAAAATATGTCTTTTTCCAAAGTGTGCAAATAAAGCTTTGTTGCCTCAGAAAAATGCACATCGGCCATATAAAAATACATTTCTAAAGAAAACCAACCATTCAAGGTTGATTTATCATAGGTGCTCGACAATACCCGAATGTTAGATTTTCTCAATTTCCTTCATGGTGGAAGATATTGGGTTTGCCAAAATGACACTTTTAATAATTTTGACATTTTTTCTAGCCTTAGCCAATTTTTCACCCATTGTCACTAAAATGAAATATTGACCCTACTAAAGAATCCAAATTTTGATTTGAAAGTTGTTAAGTGCTCCTTTGATTGTGCCTAAACTTAAATCATTGTTATATTTTCAAATTGAGCCCTAGAATTTTCTGCCATCATGAAATTAATCAAAACTAGCTACTTAGGCAAATTAACAAATTAGCATGGAAGGGATCTATAAAATTGATCCCTAAGGCTATCCAAATTAATTTTGATGCTATTTGAAGCATTGGATTTAATTATTCAAAGATGATGATCTTCTCATGCACTTATATTTTTCCACCTGCAAAAATGGCCTTTGGCCCATATTGTCAATATTCCAACATCTTAAAAAAAATGCACACCAAGGGTAGATCCCTTCTACAATTTACCTACATTCAAATGCAACCACATTATGACATGGAAACCCTTTTATCCCTCAAACATTATCATGAGTGTTCCACAAGTGATCCAAAAATATTCTATCTCAGTCAATATGCTTCATATCACTAGAAATAGGGGCCAAATAATTGAAGTCACTATAACCCAATGAACTGTGTGGAAACCTTTTGTTCATGAACTTCGGCATTTCAATGACCAATCTTTGAATCTTCTTCTAAACTCATATTTTCCCAATTTTTTCTTAAGAACTTGAGAAATTTCCCTGTGCGATTTTAGGTGCTAACGATGTCTAACTAGGAATTTCTTTTATCATTTGTATCGATTTTTTTTATTCTTTTCCAATTACAACATGTCATATGCCATTATAGTTAATATCTTATTTATTATATATTTCTAGACTTGATCATTTTTTCCATCTAGGTTAATGTTATCAACTATTTTTTATCCATTTGTATCTATTCTAGACATTAGCAATGAACCACACTCCACACTCTTCTCTAAACCCTTTTTTCATTGCTTAGCTTGTTCTTGGTTCATTTGTAAGTCTTAAACACATTGATTGTTGGAACTACAAAAGTTTCCCTTTTTCAATCTAATACATGCAATCTGGGCCCAAAAATGATTGATTAGTTTGGTCCTAGATCCCTAAAAAAAACATACAAGGATTGTTTTTTTTTTTTGTATGTTTTTTTTATTAATATACAGAGGTTCATCAGATATCTAATGAAATCTTAGAGTCTCGTTCGCTATATGATGAACTATCTGACCTCAGAGGTGTCGGATATTTGATCCAAACTTTGAAAAATATATCCATCGGAGGTATGGCACCTCTGTCAGATATACTATAGAGGTGTTGGCTATCCAATGAACATTCCGACAAACCTATTTGTCAGAAGTATGGAATATCCGGGTCGGATGTACTATTTGTATGTCATATTTTTGACATATATCTTCCTATGATATTTGATTCACATTCTGACAAATGTACATTGGATATCCGACAAATATGTGTTTGTTGTATAGCTGACTGATTTACACTGAAGAAACTAGTAACTATGTTGCGTCAAAGGGCCAACAAAATTGCATCGACAAATCGACATGCCTCCTCCATATTTTAGTTCAGAATAAGTAGTGACATTATTTTAAAATGAAGGAAGAATACTTGTTGAAATAAAACTCCAAACCCTATAGATACAAATCTTTGCAAACACATTTATTTATTTTTCTTGAATGAGATAATGTGCTTGACAAGTACATTTGCATATAAGAGTTTGTGCATATGTATATAAGAGTTTGTAAATTTTCATATAATATTTTTATTGGAATATTTTTTGGGGTTTTATATTTCATGAATCTAAGGTCATAAGAAGAGTCTTCCATATATCAAGAAAGAGGAGTACCACCTCTATAAAAATGAGGAAAGTCTTTCTTGTTCTCCACAATATTTTCTGTCAATGTTGGTCATTTTCCATTGACAAAAAAAGGGATAAACATTTTTGGTGGCCATACTAGGGAACACGATTCATATATTTTCAAGAAATATTATACTTTTTGTTATGGTCATATATTATTCAAGAAACTAGAAGTTGTTTGGTTCAAGTTTTGGAAAGAAATCTGCCGGATTTCTAGTTGAATGGTTTATGATGAACAGTTATTGAAAACCTTATTCAAGGAACATTAGATGGCCTTGAAGATATTGTATTGAATTTTCATTCACAAGAACCATTCAAGATATGGGAGAATGAGATCCCTGACGAATCCATTATTAAATTCTATATTTTGAAGAAAGATGCCCTAGCGACTCCACCAAAAAGATATTGGAATTACAAGAAGATCAATATGACTATTCCACTGAAGAGTTTCATTCATGTTGTGGTGATATTTTTCCTTACCCACCAAGCCCAAAACAAATTGTTCAAGTCACTTTAAGGGGAGAAGGTTCTCAAATAAAATAAATGTTTACATAGAGGTTCACTCAATTTGCAAGGAGAGATTCATCTCATGGAAAATATTTCTATGGACAAGTTTCCCATGTTCTTTGGAAATATTTAAGATGATGCATAGAGAATTTGGTTAAGTTTGATAATGTTTGTGATATCTATAATGTCGTAGAAGATGATGTTCCATGCCTATCGTTTATATTAAATCTAAAATGAAATTCTAGTGAGTGGTTTTATTCATTGCTGCCCAGAACCATCACTAGTTGGGACATATTAGAAATTTGTTTGTTGAGAAATATTTCCCAAGGAAAGATCCATATTATTTTTTCTTGAAGTTGGTTGAAATCCAAATGAATGAGGAAGAGATTGTTAAAAATTTCACTTCCATATTTATGAAATTCCTTCATGATATTCCTTAAGAAATATTTATAAACGATTTCACCATTTTTAGATGCTATGCAAATGTTTTTCATGTGAATATAATATTTTTATTGAGCAAGAAGGAAAGTGAAACTAGAAAGAGTTAATGCAGCAAGCTCACGTCATTGAAGAAAATATTCACAAAAATTGTGCTAATCTCTTAAACTTTCCAATACAGTTCCAAGACAATGGATAAAAGGATTTAGAAGAGAAATTCAATGAAAGATGTAAAAAAATATTTACATCATATTATGTTTCTAAAGATGAAAATGAGAATCCTAATGTCTCAACTCAAGAAGAATAACATCTTCCACATGCTCCATTGGAAGGAAATTGTGACCTCTCATATGTTCAATATGAGAGTAATGTTAACAATGAGTTTAAGGTTGGATTTGATGAACCTACACTAGATACACTTGAAGATTCATTCAATATGGTCATGGAGAAAATGTTTCAATGGGTTCTCAATGGCCACAACCGGTTTATACAAAGACAAAAGAGGAATGTCAACATGGGATAAAAAAGTGATGATAAAATTTATCACTTTGTATTGAACTTTCATGATGTTGACTGCTTGTCTATAGTAGAGTTTAATGAAGAAGAGATCTTACCAACATCAAAAGAAAAAGGAAATTTGCAACAAAAACTTCCATGGGAGGTATATTGTTTTTTGAAGACAATGAGATTGTTGGTGAACAACAAAAGACATCCGTACAATACTCCACAGGTTATCAACAACATATTATTCTTGCAACCTCATCCTTATAGAATGATCATTGTATGATGGGAGAATGTCTCTGGAACATGGCCAATGAGACAACACTCTCAATAATGAATGAGATTAATAATATGAGTTGGTTATTTACATGGATACATTTTAAGTCTGCTTACACTTGAAAGTATCTCTTCTCTCCAAGTAGGTTAGGGTAGGTAGATTTTTTATTTCTCATATATGTATATAATTTTGTTCTTTCAGTGAATTTTTCCTAATAAGCATATGATGGATCGATATGATGGCTTGGGGATGACTCCATAACCCAATGGATAAATCATCTAGTATTGGTTTGGTGTTCTCAGCAACCCATAGGGGGTCATTGTCCCGCAGTTGAAGCCAGATGTTGATGTGTTTTCCTAACACCCATCAACTAGGTGATTGGGGTGCATATTTGAATCTATACCTCTTTCGTATGGAAACCAAAATTTTCAAATTTGGAAAGTACCAAATAACTTCCACCTATTAATCATGAATACCCAACAAGTTTTAAGAATTCAAAATCAATTTCAACATTGCAATTTTTCTTCGCAGAAGGCCAATATGGATGGTTTCTCTTTTGAACAAAAGAGAAGAAAATAAGAAGATATTAAAAATAAGGAAATTTGTTGTGTCCATATTCTCATTGAATATCTATATTTGTCATATTCATCCAACATTTTATGGAATAAAAAATAAAGGTCATATTCCCAAGATATTGTCAATTTTCTCCATCTTTCGAAATACCCCAACACTTAGTCATTTACCATATCCTCTTTATACTATTACTGCATTCTTAGTTAATTTACAAGTTAAATCCCATGCAAAGAACCCAACACTCTCATTCCTATGAATGTACCATCCTTATACAACCTCCATTTTATCCTCTGCATTCCTCAAATCGTACTTGTGACTCTCACAGTTAGTCATTTTATTTACTCTCTCATTAATTTCCTTAGTCATATTCACACTCCACACTCCATACCTAGTCATTTCCATACTTTCCATACTTATTCCATTTATATTTTTCATTTTCATTTCCATTTTTCATTTCCATCCATTTCCATACTTAATCATTTTCCATTTTCCATCTCTCCACCTTGGATTGTCTTATGCACTTCTTCTTGGAATTATTGTCATTGATGTCAAATGATTAATTATGTTATTGATGTCATATTATGACACTAAAATGCACACAATAGCTCCAATATTGAGTAATATATGTAAGTTTTCAAGTATATTAAAAAAGGGGTGCATGTGAAAGGTAAAAAGAGAAATTGTGGTTTCAAATCCATGGGTTTGGAATATTTTCCCATGTTATTTGGAGTATTTTCCCATTGTATTGGGAATTAATTATTTAATGAATGGACATTTCCCTTCATGAAGGGTTATGAAAAAGTATAAAAAGAGAAAGCATTGAGAGAAAGTGTCTGTGTGAAAAATGGATTAGCAAAGACTGAATTGTGAAATCAGTTTCAAGTCATCTTGGCATTTTCGTGATAATTTTTTTTTTAGGACAATTATGAGCTTGAAATTTTGAAGAGACATAGGATAGATCCTAGTGACATGTGGTACAAATTCCAGATGTTGTTTTTTTATAATTTCGGAGATATGTCGTGTGGGAATTAGGGTTCCTGAATGTTCCTGAAATTAGTTTCAAACATGTCATCTTGGCACTTTTGCTATAACTTATTTTATGGGATGTTTCATACGTTGAAAATTTTTAGAGACGGAGGAGATATCATGGTGTACATGTGGTACAAAGTTCATATGTTGTTTCACTATACGTTCAGAGATATTCCATGTGGAAGTTAGGGTTCCTGAACACTCCTAAAATCTATTTCAAATAGGTCATCTTGGCACTTTCACTATAAATTATTCTCTGAGATGTTTCATACCTTGAAAATTTCTAGAGACATAAGAGAAGTAGTGGTGTACATTTGATACAAATGTTTGATGTTTGTTCACTATAATTTAAGAGATATTCTCTGTGGAAGTTAGGGTTATTGAATTCTCCTGAAATTTGTTTCAAACATGTCAACTTGGAACGTTTGTTATAACTTATTTTCTAGGATGGTTCATATCTTGAAACTTTGTATAGCCAGCAGAGAGATCTTGGTGTACATGTGGTACACATTTCAGATTATGGTTTTCTACACTTTCAGAGATATGCCATGTGGAAGTTAGGGATCCTGAATGCCCCTGAAATTCACTTTAAACAAGTCATCTGACTATAACTTATTTTCTAGGATGTTTCTGACCTTGAAACTTTGCAGAAACAAAGGAGAGATCAAGGTGTACATGTGATACAAATTTTAGAGGTTGGTTCACTATACTTTCAGAGATATACCCTATAAAAATTAGGGTTCTTGAATGCTCCTAAAATCAATTTCAAATAAGCTAGCTTTACATTTTCACTATAATTTATTTTCTAAAACTCTTCTGTGAAAATTTCAGAGAATGAAAAAGATATTAAAAAACACCTCAAATAACAATTTCATAATAGATATATTATAAAATAAAATATAATTGACAGAAATGAAGTATATATTTTCCATACATATTTTTAAAAATAAACAATTATATAAAAACTATAAAAATAATTGGTTTGTTCTTTATCATATCATTAATGTGGTTAAATTTTGACAACAAAATAATATGTTTTAATAATATAAATAATTAAATTAATTGAATATAATGGTAAATGATAATATTTTTCTTCAACTTTGATATAAAAAAAATTACGAAATAAATAACTTTCATAAAATTTGTTAAAAATAATTCAAATAAAAATAATTTAATAAAAAAACTGTTTCTAAATTAAATTGTAAATATATTAATTTTAATTTAATTCACAAGCACCTTTTTTTTTTTTTTAATCATTTCATACAAAATTGTATATTTCCAAATCAAAACATATTGACTATAATTATTGTAAAATTTCACAAAAGCATTTCAACATTAATTTACAAATATTGAAATTTCAAATTTACACTAAATTATTTTACAACTTGATTCAATTCATTACTCAGTTGTCACTGCCCCAACTTAGTTACAGTCTACAACCACAATGACAAAAATATATTCATAATGATCATTGTAACTCAATATAACATAATTTCTGCAAAAGAATATAGAAAACCCACACATCGCTTTGGGAAGTGTCTTCCTTCTTCCCTTATTTTATTTTATTTTAAATGTAATGTGCACAAGCAATCATAGCGTGAAACTAATATAAAATAGAAAATACAACATGAACATAATGACAATCTAACAAATTATTTCCCTTGCCAATAGGTTTATGGTTTCTTGTTTCTTTAGAACCTCTTATAAATATTTATGTTCCAGATAAATAAATTAGTAGGTGCAACAATTATTTGTAACTTAAAGTGCATTTTGTTAAATATTTTAAAATTTTAAAGGATATTTTCCTTTCCATGGTAGGTATAAGTAAATATTTATCTGTCCCGTAAGTAAAGTAATAGATGTAATATGTGTGAGGTATATTTATATAAGTCAAATATTTTAAGGTAATTATTCATATACATAGATAAAAAAATAATATATTAATGTTTACATGGTTAAAACTTTTAAATGCTTTTAAAGGGAGAAAGAGTCCATGACTCCAATCAACATGGTTTTTTAAGAAAAAATATTAATGAAAAAATAAAATAGATTACATGAATATATTTTAACAATCAATCACTAGTGAATGATTTTTTATACTTTTTAAATAAAGATCATGGATCAATTGGATGTTAAGATATAGATCAAGTGCCATTAATATTCAGGATAAGATGAATAGTTAGATCAATTTATTTATGGAACATATTGTGACTGTTGGAATAGATAATTACATAATCACACTAAAGAAACATACTTTACTAATAGATACATTAGAACAAGTTGAATTTAACTTACCCCTAAGTGTCTAAATATCCTAGCATTCCCTCTTAAAAACAATTTTGGATAGAATGGAAGAATTTATAAACATGACATGATAGGAAAAGAAAGGATGCATTAAATCCTATCATGCCTTCATGGCAACTTCCTAGACTCCTAACTTAGCTCGAAGCCTTAGAAACTTGACTTCTATAAGGATCTTTGAAAAAAATTCTACAGCTTGATCGTTTGTTCAGTAATATAGCTCTTTGAGGATGTGATCCTAAAGAATCTTCCTAATGAACTACATGTGTAGTTCAATGTGTTTGTTGTGATAATGTTGAACCGCATCTTTACTGAGTTGAATGGCACTCTAATTGTCACATTAAAGTGTGGTCAGATATTGTTGCTAAAATGAAAACTTTGTAAGGATTTACCAAAGACACATATACTTTCCAAATGCATGAACTATTCCTTGATATTGTACTTCTATTGTAGAAAGAGAAAGGGAACTTTGCTTCTTAGAATCCCAAGTGACAAATCTAGAACCAAGATCAAACACATAACTTACTGACCAAATCAAAATTAGTGAAGCCAACCAAAAAATGAGTCCCCAATGAACTATATTGTATCCCAAACTTAACTATACCTCAAATATACTGAACTATATTCTCTGTTTCTTTCTAATTTCTCTCATGGGATGTTTACATGTACTGGGAAACAAGATTGATAGAAAAGTAAATATCAGGATGGGTGTGAGTCAAATACATGAGGATACCAACTAATTGATTTTATAAAGTAACATCCACTTTGGGTGTGGTACCAGTGGTAGAAAGTATGACTCTAAACTGGAAAGGAGATGAGCTTGATTTACAATCTTCAATGTGAAAGAGGTGAATAATGTCACATTCATACTTAGGATAGGAAAGGGAAATGTCTTCCTTGGTTTGCAAGACTTGGAGGACAATAAAATAATGCAAATGTCTTAAGTCTATCATATCAAATGTATTCTTAAAGGATATAAAAATTTAGATAGAATTCATTTTGGCTATAGGGACAAAGGTTTTAGTATAGGCAATTCCTTCTACTTGGGAAAATAATTTGGCAACTAACCAATCCTTATGTCTATCAACACTTACATATACTAAATATTTAGTCCTATACACCCATTAACATATGACAAGTTAACACCCATTTAGATGTGACAAATTTTATTCCTTTTGAAAGAGGGACAATATCCCAAGTATCATTTTCTGTTAAGGAATATTATACTTCATTCATTGTTGCATTCCATTCTAGATGGATAAAATATTTTAGAAATGTTTTTGGATCATGAACCTTTGAAATTTGAGTCAAGAGAGAGGAGCCTCATTAGAAATATGAATGAGTATGACATTATTCTAAAGGATCACTATCAAGATCACTAATTGCTTACCATGTTGTATGAACCCATAGAGGAATTTGTGGTGTTGGTGTAGTGATCTGAATTATATTGAGAACCAAATGACGACAGAGATATAACAAGGAAACACATAGAGATATTGCAAGAAACACACTAATATATTTAAATCATATTCTATTAATGAATGGAATACAAAAGACTATAAAATGCAAAGCATACAAGCTAGCTAGAATGGTGGTAGCTTATCCCTAAAGAGAGAGATGTGTCAGCTACACTCATTCAAAAGAATTTGATTACAAAGAGGCCAGGAAGGAATTTTAACATAAAGCATCGATGAGAAAATCCTAAACATCCAAAAACCTAACCCTAGAAGTTGAAACGCCAAAATGTTTGTGGGCCCCGATGTGGTTAGTTGATACATCAACTTCCTGGGGGCGTTACTTTTCCATACGATCTTTGTTTAGGGTGATCGATAGACCATTGGAAAGGTATAGCCAAGAAGTACACATAATGAACAACCCAATAATACCTTTGGTATCTATTGGGCGTTGCCACATAAAAAAATTTCATTTAGGTTCTCAAAATGGCCACAAAAGTTTGGGACCTGAAAAACTATAGAGAAAATGGCAAGATGTGAAACCATTCTGAATTAGAGGAACAAGTGGGTGGACACAAGTATCCACCCGGATCATTCCTCCCCATTTAGGAAGAAATGGTCCCCATTACATTAAGTTCCTCAATCACATGGGGAAACTTCTTGATCCAGGTGGATATTGGTGGCCACCCACCTTTTCCAACTGGCCCAAAACATATTTCTGGCAATTTTGGTAATTTACTATTTTTAGCAGTTTTTCGGGTGCTGAACTTCCGGGGCCATTTTGAGGCCCTAAACGATGTTTTTTTTGGTATTTTGCTCTCACAAAATAGCATCTATGATGCTATTTTGTTTCGAGCGTTGTAGGCCTCGGATAGATATTTCCAACGAGCTATCATACGCCTAAAACGAATATCGTATGCAAAAGTTACGACCCCGGGAAGTTGATGTACTAACTTACCCAAACGGGGCCCACAT
>JASDQU010948645.1:52440-85127 GCA_032191745.1 Picea mariana
TGTGTTTATGGTTGCATCTCTGATACATTTCTGTTATATTATTGAATATCTACAATATCTCTGTGCATTTCTTTATTATATCTCCGCTCTCATTTCGTGCCGAAAATAATCCGGATCACTTCTGCTAAATCTGACTCCTAGTGAAGAAGTTTCCCTGCTTTGACGACCCAATAGAGTTGGATGTTATGTTGACGGGTGTCCTTCATATTGGTGTCCATGATTTTATCCACTACATCATCTACGCATTGCTGTCATGATTGAGTTCTGTAGGGGCCAAGTGCGCGACCACGCTTGAAGTGTCCAAGAGAGGTGGAAAATATGGTCAAAGAAGTTCCACATTAAATACGAGGTGCAAGACAAGGAAAGGGGGCATAGTTAATTCAAAATAATTATCACCCACATACTTGGTGATGGTGTAAGGCCCGTATTGGAGTGGGAAGAGATTTTGATAGGGTCTTGTGAGGTTCTCTTTCTGCAAATGCAACCATACCTTATCTTCCACATGAAACTTGTGTGGTACCCAATGTTGATCATGGTGCTACTTGTACTTGTTGTTGGATTTATGTAGAATATCCTAAAATTTTTATTGGATATGTTGGATTCATTCAAAAAAATTCTGTACTCAATCAACCTCGATCAGAGCATGGGAGGACTCTTCCTGTGTAGTTGTAATGGGCATAGCTACGTCCATGGGGGCCAATGGCTGGAACCCCAAGAACACATGAAAGGGGATATGACCAATAATGCTATGGAGGGATTTTTTGTAGCTATGTTGAACATAATGATTGCTCTCATCCCATGTGCATGGATGTTTACAATTATACATCCTTAGGATATGAGCAATCATCTTATTGACTACCTTTGTTTTTCCATTAATCTGTGGGTGGAAATAATTCAATTTGGTTAGCTTGGTGTCTATCATCAACTAGAGGCTAGACCCGAAATTCCTTAGGAACCTACTATATCAATCTGAAATAATGGTCCTTGGGATCCCAAAACGAACCCAAACAAGCTCAAAGACAAGCTTAGCAATGGCCTTGGTTGTGGTGCTCTTCTTATAGGGTGTCAAAACTTCCATATTAGAGAATTGGTCAACAACCATGAACACACAGTCATTACCATTTTCAGTTGAAGGTGTAATGGACATGGAATCCATGGATATGGACTCCCAGGGCCTCTCAGGAGTAGGAATAGGGGTGTATAACCCTTATTCCTTAATGTTAGGTTTGGAAATGGCACAAGAAGTGCAGGATATCATGTACTTGCTGACATATTATCAAAGCTTCAATCAATAACAATAATTTTGTGTTACTGCCACTATTTTTAAGATGCAAAAGTATCCTACCACTTGATTGTAATGACCTTCCCAAATAATCTTTGCATGCTCACTTGAAGGAACACATATATGGCTCATATGGAATATTATCCCATCTTGGAAATGAAAGTTTGAAATTAGTTTTCCTACACTCAATGTTTGATAGGTAGCAACAAAGATAGAGTCACTATTGTATAATTGTGGCCACCTAGAGGTATCATGCTCACATGAGTTGATTATTGTGGTTAGTGCCACAACCGAGGGTCGATTGAGGCAATCTGCAACATGGTTGGTGATGCCCTTCTTATACTTGATGTTAAACTGGAATTTTTGTAGGTACGTGGACCACTTCTAATGGAGGTCATTCGGTAACTTTCCTTGTGTCTGTGTGAATTGAAAAGGCTTCTGATCAATGTGGATTATTGTTTCCTTTCTCATAATTCAATGCTTCCACTCTCGACATGCATGCACAATGGATTACATATATTTTTTGTAGGTTGGGTATCTTCAAACAACATCATATAGTGTTTCATTGTGATATGACATTGAATTCTCATGATTAGTGAGGACTACACCGATGGCATAATCTAAAGAATCTATCACAATATCGAATGGTTGTTGTAGGTCTAGAAGAATAAGGATTGGTGCTTAGCAGATGCTAAATTTCAAATCCATGAATGCTTTCTAATTTGCCACAACCCAAACAAGCTTGGCCTTGGATCCACCCTTAGTCATTTGTCTTATGCCACAAGCAATATGAGAGAACCACAACACAAACTTGTGGTAGAAGTTGGTGAGGTCCAGGAAGTTATGGAGCTTGGTTAGTGTCTTTGGGGCCAGCCAATCACAAATGAATTGGATCTTTGATGGATCCACGTGCACACCCTTCTCATCCATGATGTATCCCAGATATTGAATTCTATGCATGTCAAAGGAACACCTCTCCAAATTGGAATACAACTTGTGTTGTCATAGGGTTCCCAAAAAATGTTGAATATGCTTCAAATGTTCCTCCAAGGTTTTTCTAAATATGAGGATTTCATCCAGATATATGACCACAAAGGATTTTGTGAATGGTCATACTATATCATCCATCATCCGCATGAATGTGGCCAGGGAATTAATTAAGACGAAATGCATGACCAACCACTCGAAGATACTTTATTTAGACTTGAAGGATGTCTTCCATGCATCAGTTTTCTCAATCAACACCTACTGGTAACCTAACTTCAAATCAATCTTACTGAAAAATTTGGTGCCCTTGAGCTGATCTAGAAGGTCATCAATATGGGCGATTGGGTATTGATTCTTGATTGTGATATTTTTAAGGGCTCTGTAATCAATACAAATTCATCGTGTCTCATCCTTCCTCTGTACCAAAATAATTGGTCTCCTACAAGGAAAGGAGCTTGATGTAATGTGACCCTTCAAAATTAGTTCTTGGATCTGGTGTTTGATTTCTTCATTCTCCATAATAGAGCGCATGTATGTGGGGTTGTTGGGAAGAAGAGTACCATGTGTCAAATCAATTGAGTGTTTTACCTGATAGTGTATGGGCACCCTAGTAGATGAGGAAAATATGTCTCTTTTTTCTAATACTATTTTTTCCACTTGCTTTTGTTATGTAGAGAGACCGCATGTAGATTTTTGGCGGTTGCAGTGATCTTTCGTTCACCTTTCGACCAGACCATAAAGAGGAAAAATATCTTGTTTTGAGAGATCACTTTTCTGCACTTCTTTGCATAGACTAAAGAGACTGTATTAGTTGGGACTGCCTCTCGTACCCTATATATTTTACCTCCCAAATTAATAATGACACTATGGGGCCTAGATTCATAAACAACATGACGCTTCCACATATACAGTTTTCCTAAAATAACATCACAAAATTCAAGAGGGGAAAAATGAAATAACACCTCATCTTTGAAGGGCTTGATGTTGTAGTACAGGAGGCATTGTTGGCCACTGCAGATGTCTCATCCCAAGCCGAGTCAATGGGTGGTGTATGTCTCAAGGTGTAACATTGTTGCTAGGTTCAACCTCTTGATGACCTATATTGAGATTAGGTTCTTTTATATAGTACCATTGTCAACAATGAAATTGAGGGGGATCCTCATCACCCTCATTTATGAGAGGAACATGTGCTACCATTCTTTAGGATCCTTTGGTTCCTCTAGTTGAAACTTTGTGGTAGCGACGGTGACACTGGGCTTCGCGCCAATGATTTGTTTTCCTCTATCTGTTTATGAATCAGAGTCTGAGTTGGCATCTAACTCCGAGGCTTTCATATTAACCACCAACAACTATTTGGAGCAACATTCATCAATGTTGTGCCAAGAGATTTTGTGGAACTTGCATCACTTTCCAATGTACTTCTTTGACTCCCCATTACTCTTCTTTTCTTGTGTCTTGGACTAGTTGTCCTCGGGTTGGCCATCCTTTCTCTTTCCTTTGTTCTAGGAGTTAGGGACACCTTTACCATGCTTCATTTGCAATGGGTTTCCATAAGTAAAATCCTTCTTATTCTTTTTCTTGAACTTTTTCTCAATCTTGACATCATATCGGTAAGTGAATCCCAGTGAGGCGATGTCCAAGAACTCCATATATGTTTGGATGTACCTATGTAGGCCATTGCAGTGCTTCAAAACCAGGTGTCACTCGAAGTCTTTAATAACTAGATTTGTGCACAAGGTATGGAAGATGTTGGTGTACTCTGGCACCATCTGGTCTCTCTCCTAACACAGAGTTGTCCATCTCATGTACTAATCATCATAGTTTCCAGCATGGTAGTATTTCTCCATGAGGGAATCAACAAAACATGCCCAAGTGGGTCCTAGCCCAAATATTGTAGACTAATCTCTAATATGTTTCTCGCAGTAAGTTTCCCACCAATCTCTAACATGGGTAAGAGATTTAAGGAGCATGAAGGTGATTGTTTCACTTTTGGAAAAAAATTGGACAGAGAAATATAGGGATGATTTTAAGGATGGAAATTTATATTAAAATGTAGAAACTTGGGCTAATCTTACTAGTCCTTAATATGCAAAATGTAAAAAATTTGGCGATATTTTTGTAAAATTATTCAAATTTCTAAGGATTTTGTATAGTTTCTATAAAATTTTGGTGATTTTTAATGTAAAATAATTTTATTCTATGGAATTTGGACGAAACGTTTTTAGAAAAAATGGAAATTGACAAATAATTTTTTGGGAAAAATGATGGAAAATTAGCCCATTTGCGAAATTTAGCCCCTAAAATCATCTATGGAGAAATAACCCTCTAGAAGACTTAACCATAAAGGAATATCAAAGTTAACTTGTACCTTGAATGGTGTCACACGTCCAAGGTGACTACTAGTTGAATATGTCATCATCATTGTTGGCATTTGTCAAAGGATCTCGGAAAAATTATCCATCATCTCGTTCCTCTATTACACAAGGTATTCCTCAAGAAACAGTTTGATAAGATCTCCTACTTCGTCGTTTCTATTTTCTTCTTCCATGGGAGGCCACTTGGGTTGGCGAGAGCGCTTGTCCTCAAGAGAAACTAGCTCGAGACCCAAATCTCTATACACTGACCTCGTCGAGGACATGCACTAAGAAGTGACAAGGATAAGACTAATCTGATACCACTAATCTGGATTATATTGAGAATGAAATGAAGGTGGAGATATAACAAGGAAAAACAAAGAGATATTTCTAGAAATACAATAATATAATTAACTCAGATTCTATTAATGAATGGAATACAAAAGGTTGTAAAATTCAAACCATACAAGCTAGCTAGAATGATGGTAGCTTCTCCTTGAAGAGAAAGATGTGTTGGCTACGCTAATTCAAAAGAATATGATTACAAAGAGGTTGGAAAGGAATTTTAACATAAATCATCAATGACAAAACCCTAAAAATCCAAAAACCCAACCCTAGAAGATGAAATTCCAAAATATTTGTGGGCCCTAATGTGGTTAGTTGATACATAAACTTCTCGGGGGCATTACTTTTGCATACGATCTTTGTTTGGGGTGCTCGGTATCCTATTGGAAAAGTCTAGCTGAGAAGTACACGTTTTTAACAACCCAATACATACTTGAATCTATTGAGAACTGCCACATCAAAAACACTTCATTTAGGGATTCAAAACGACCTTGAAATTTTGGAACCTGAAAAACTGTAGAAAAACTACCAAGATGTAGAACCATTCTGAATTAGTGGAATAGGTGGGTGGCCACCAATATGGAGGTTCTTTTTCAATGGACTTAATTGGAGGATGATGAGAAAGAAGAGATATATTTTCATCCTCATTATCATCATCTGTAGGAGAAGAAACTACAATAGAGGCATTAGCAGAAAAAATGGGAATAGAAGATGACACATTCACCAAATATTGATCATAGATTGAAGATGATATAAGCATTGAATTAGGAATGCATGCTAAGATATATTCATCAAACTTGACATCTCTCCTAATAATATTTTCTATTGAATTAGGTTGAGGAAATCTATAACCTTTTACTTTTTCAAAGGATCCCAAAAAATGCACTTTTCACTTTTAGGTTGTAATGATTTCCCTTTCTCATTAGGAATGTGATCCCATGCTTCAATACCAAACACGTGAAAGTGGCTTACATATGGTTTGATGTTACTACATGCTTGTTTTGGTTTTATATATTTTGAATCCTTTGTGGAATCTTATTAACTATGTAATTGGAACAATTAATGGCTTCCACCTAAAAAAGAGTACTTAATCACTTAGGTTGGACCATACAATTTTCCATTTATTTTAATGTGCAATTGTTTCTCTCGAGAACACCACTTTTTTGTTGTGTGTGGAATAGTTTATTGAATTTAAATTTCTTATGTAGTGCATTTAGTTGCAAATTTTTTGTTAACATATTCACCACCATTATATGTTCTTAACTTCTAAATTTGATGTCTATATTGTTTTTCTACAAGATCCTTGTAGGCCAAAAACATGTCAAGAAATTCACTCTTAAGTTTTAAGAAGTAAACCCAAGTGCATTTGGAGAATTCAGAGCCCAAAGAAAAGGTAGAAGGAAGTAGACCCAAAAATCACTATAAACAAGCTACAAGGGATCTAATGCATGCCAAAAGACATGTTTATCAAAACTTTCTTAATGTTGTTTGTTGAGAACATAGTTGGAACAAACATCATCTATACAAAAAATGAAAGGAACACCAACCACTATATTTTGTGTACATAATTGAGCATTGAGAGATAGTTTAAATCATCAAACTACTCATGCCGAATTTTTCTCATGTCATCGCTTTGAGAAGTGAAAACTAAGGGAA
Source organism: Picea mariana (assembly GCA_032191745.1). NCBI lineage: Eukaryota > Viridiplantae > Streptophyta > Pinopsida > Pinales > Pinaceae > Picea > Picea mariana. Next base: position 59,065 of record JASDQU010948645.1, read on the forward strand.
TATATGATGACCCAAAGTTGTCAAATTTGTTCCACCTAGTAATATCATCAACAATTATATATGCTAAGATATTCTTGGGATCCTTTAAACCTTTGATTACAACTTGGTGAGGTGAAAATTCTAGAGTTTCAATTTCCCCTAAATGAGTGATTTGATACACTAAAATAAAGTTGTAGGAGAGACTTGGAACATATAATGCATTATTAAAATGACCTTCAATGAGATAAACTATTTTAGACCCTACAACATTGAGAGATCTATCATCACCAATAAATATTTGTTTTGTGTTACATTCATTAAGAGAAAAAAATATGAATTTATCCTTATCCATATGATAATATACTCTATGAACAATAAGCCACTCATTAGAAGAAGAAGTATATGTTACATTGAAAGAAAAAATAGAGGAATAGAGTGTATTTCCATGAGTAGAAGAGATAAAAGAAGAAAGATCTAGAGTGATGTTATTGTTCTTCTTCATTATTGCTTCAAAGAATTCCATATTCTTAAAACATTTAGACTCCATATTATCTACTTTCTCACTAATTACACTCTCTCAATCTTCTTTCCTTTTGACTTGGCTTATTTATAACCATTGGGAATAGGAGCTCGCTAAAAAAGTTTGGGACCCTTAATTTATTTATTTGATCTTTTTGGTATTTGTGTAAAACAACCATGTATATTTGATCGCAACCTGCCCTCGACGGCATGGTCACTCTCACCAGGACCTTCAACAAGGCGGCCCGAAGAGTTAATAACTCTTCGAACTCCCTCGGGAGTCCTTTCCCCACAGTACACTTCTCGGCGATCTCCCTTTTGCCAGTCGGGAAATCGGGTTTCGCGGATTCGCGAACCTTGTACACACCTCCCGTGCAATATGAAACTCCCAACCCCGATCCCTGATGTCCACGGTCAACACTTCTGTGTATCGAGGTTTCCTATCGGGAAATCGACAGATGAAAGGTGGCGATTTACTCACCTTTCAAAACCTCGAACGCCGATGTGCGATGCCACGTGCTATCCTCCGCTGCGTCTCCGTGGGACCCACCGCAACTCGGGACTTCACTGTTTTTCCGTGCTCCCTTTGACTTTGAAAACGCTGAAGTGTCGAGTCCCAACTCCTCGGGATCTCGTGCCACCTGTCCCTCCGATGATCGACAGTTCCGATTAAATCGGGAAATCGCAACTCGCGATTTCGACGTGCATGCAACTCTTGCACTCACCAACCCCGATATGTCGATATTCGATGACAAACGGATTCTCTCGTGCACCTGCGAGTTAACCCCCTCGCAACTCCTCTGCGATCTGACGGTCTGCGGGATTTTGTGACTCTTCATGACAATTTCAAGTCGTCGATTCTCTTCCTCTTGAAGAGTTCTCTGCTTTACCACCTTCATCCTGTGTGAGCGAAGCAAAGGTACTATCCCTCTTGAGCTTTTACCAAATCAGACTCCTCTAGAGTGTTTGTGCACACTCCCTGTGTTCAACCTTCAACCACTCCCAATAGTACTTGAAGTCTTCTAGGCCCTGCCCTTTCACAGTCACAGCAAACCCGGCCTTTCTTTTCTCAGGCTTACTATTGAGACTCCAGTCTGACCTGCACTTCACCTGGATGGTCCGAATGACCAATACAACTCTAGCCGACGAGAATAAGAGCTTCACTATTGAACCTCCTCAACGCACTCTATGCGGAGGAATTCGACTGCACTCTATGCAGGAATCTCCTGGTTCGAATCAGTGAAACAATTGGAGCTTATTCTCTTCATTCCCTCAGGTTTCGAACCTGATATGCAATCACGTACGCAGCATATAAAAGATAGGCATAAAAGGAAGCAAGTATGCAACAACATAATATCAACAACACAGAGAAATCAAACACATCCATGGAATTGAATCAAAGTCTTCCTATTAATTCAATATTTGTACATGGGGATTCTTCACAAGCTCTCTGCCCTGTTCTCTCTTGCTCTCAATGCTTGCATGAATAATCCAGAATGAATTTACAATGTACAAAGGAGGGTGCCTATATTCTGTTTTCCCTCTCGAAAGCAAAACCGTCTAATCTAGGCTTAATTACTTTATCTACCTGCATTAAATCTAATAAATGTTTCAGCTACCTAAGGACGAGAGCTTAAAGGCTCAAGGTCCGTTTACATATACAAGTGCGCTTCATCACATCAACGTATTAATGTTTGGCACAATAAATCTAAGTGTTCAAAATTTTGTGTCGGCGCTGTCCAGTTATCTCCTTTGATCCACATGCTGGCTCGCTTGATGAGTTGTAGATGCTCCTGCATCATACTCCTCGGCTCAAAATATTTCATGGGCTCCTGTCCATGAGCTCATGTACACTATGCCCATGTTTCTGTATGACTGCCTTTGTCTCCCAGCTAGCATCCTCCACTCGGTGATTTTTCCATTTCACCAGGTACTCAAAATATTGCTTTCTCCTGGTCTTCCTTCCAACTCTCTTGTCCAGTATGCACTCCATCTGAGGCTTCTGTGCAACTGGAAACTGCTTCTGCCATTGGATTACTGGTTCCTCAACACTCCGAGCTCTTGCATCTTCGACCTTATATGGGTATAGGTCTGAGACATTAAATATCGGGGATATCCCAATGTCCTCTGGCAACTCAAGTTCATATGCATTCTCGCCAAATTTCCTCAGAATTCTGCATGGCCCGATTTTCTTCATCTTGAGCTTATTGTATGTTCCCCTTGGGAACCTTTCTTTTCTCAGGTGTGCTAGAACCATGTCCCCAACTTCAAACTGAAGTTGTCTTTTCCTTTGATTGGCTCTGCGCTTATACTCTTGGTTCACGTTCATCAGTCACTGCTTCACCTCCGCGTGAAGTTCCTGCATTGCTTCAGCGAACTCTTCAGCTCTCGTGCTACTAGTTTCAGCCTGTTCTGACTCCCTGAGCTCAGAAAATCCTCTCGGCTGTGTCCCATACAAAAATTGGAACGAGCTTATGCCTGTACTCCGATTCACCGAATCGTTGTACACAAACTCTACCTGTGGTAGGATCTGATCCCAACTGGTGTGATGCTCCGTCACCAGGATTCTCAACAGATCCCCCAAGCTTCTGTTGACTACTTCGGTCTGCCCATCTGTCTGCGGATGGTAAGCAAAACTGAATGCCAAGTTAGTCCCTAGCTTCTTCCATAGCGTCCTCCAAAAGTGACCTATGAACTTGGTATCCCTGTCCGAGACTATGCTCCTCGGCAATCCATGTAACCTGACAATTTCTTTGAAAAACAAATTTGCGATGTGCATGGCATCGCTGGTCTTATGACACGGAATGAAATTTTCCATCTTTGAGAACCTGTCCACCACTACAAAAATGGACTCAAATCCTCGCTGTGTTCTTGGCAATCCCAGAACAAAATCCATACTAATGGCTTCCCATGGCCTTTCGGGTATGGGCAATGGCTTATAATACCCTGTGTTCTACTTTCGGCCCTTTGCATGTTGACATATTCGGCACCTGTCAACAAATCTCTTTACGTCTGCTCGCATGCCCGGCCAATAATATGATTCGCTCAACTTGGCGAATGTCTTGTCATGCCCAAAATGACCTGCTAAGCCTCCGTTGTGTTTTTCCCGCACCAAATTCTCTCTCATAGAGCAATTCGGAATGCACAATTGATTGCCTTTGAAAAGAAATCCATCCTGGATCAGGTAGTCAATCCATGGACTCCGATCCCTGAGAACTGGGTTCTCGGCTGCCTCGTATGCCTCGCCAAAGTCTGCATCACCTGCATACATATCTTTCAAATTTTCAAAACCCAAGGTTTTGAATCTGAACTCCTGCAGCAATAAACACTTTCTGCTCAAGGCATCAGCTACCTTCTTCGCAGTCCCCGAAATGTGCTTGATCACGAATGTGAAATTCTGCATGTATTCTACCCACTTCGCATGCTTCTGGTTCAACTTCTCCCATTGACTCATGAACTGTAATGCGTGGTTATTGCTGTACAAAACGAATTCCTTGGGTATCAAGTAATGCCTCCACTTTTTCAATGCCTGTATAATGGCATAGAACTCTTTATTATACGTGGAGTACTTCGGCTTCACATCGTCCAGCTTCTCGCTGTAATAGGCAACAGGTCTGTCATCCTGACTTAAAACCCCTCCAACAGCATACCCACTGGCATCACACTTCACTTGGAAGGTTTTCTGAAAATCTGGCAACACTAACATTGGTTGCTCAGTTATCTTTCGCTTCAACAAATTGAAGCTTCTTTCAGCCTCTGCTATCCAATGGAAAATTTTATGCCGCTTCTTCATAGTGTCCATCATTGCGGCACTGATTCCACTAAAATTTTGAATGAATTTTCTGTAGAAGCTTGCCAAACCATGAAAGCTCCTTATCTCAAAAACATTCCTTGGCGATGGCCAGTTCCTGATTACATTCACCTTCTCAGGATCCATCTTCAATTCATTTGCCAAGATTACAAAGCCCAAATAAATGAGTTATGTCTGCATAAAGGAACACTTCTTCAAATTAATCAGCAGCTTCTCCTGCTGCAGTCTTCTCATCACAATGGCCAAATGCCTCAAGTGTTCTTCCCTGGTTTTACTGAAGATCAGTATATCGTCCAAATATACGACCACAAATTTTCCAATGAACTCCTGCAGGACTTCATTCATCAGCCTCATGAAAGTGCTCGGTGCGTTTGTTAACCCAAACGGCATGACCAGCCATTCGTACAAACCCTCATTTGTTTTGAATGATGTCTTCCACTCATCTCCCTCTCTCATCCGGATCTGATGATATCCACTCTTGAGATCTATCTTTGAAAAATAATTTGCCCCACTCAGGCAATCCATCAAGTCGTCCATTCTCGGTAGTGGAAACTTGTACCTGATGGTGATTTTATTAATTGCCCTGGAGTCTGTGCACATCCTCCAGCCTCCATCTTTCTTCGGACTTACTACCGTTGGAACGGCACACGAACTCAAACTCTCCCTCACTAGTCCCTTGTCCTGCAAATCCTGTACCTGCCTCTTGACTTCCTCGTTCTCCTGGGGTGTCAACCTATACGCTGCCTTATTCGGTAAACTTGCTTCGGGTATGAGGTCAATATGGTGACTCACACTCCGCATCGGTGGCAACGAATGAGGTAGTTCGTCCACGATGATATCAGTGAACTCTCCCAACAGTTCCTGAATCTCTTCCGGCAAGTCGTCCACTCTTGTGCTTGCCAGGACAATTCTCAGCTTCTTGACAACAAAGAATTGTGGATCCTCATCCTTCTCCAGCTCTGTGAGAAGCTCTTTCCCACTCATGAGAAGTATCATGCTGCTCTCTTCTGGCTTTACTTCCTTATCCTTTATTGGGAGCAATCTGTGTGTTCTCCCATCCTTCTCTAAGGTGTATGTGTTCATCCTCCCGTCATGAATCACATTCCTGTCATACTGCCATGGTCTTCCCAATAATACATGACAGACATCCATGGGAATGACATCACACAGAATTTCATCCCTATATTCACCCATTTTAAAATTAACCAAGCATTGCTTTGTAACACATACCTGGTGTCCTTTCTGCAGCCATGTCACTTTGTATGGACTTGGGTGTCTTTTTGTCTCCAGCTCCAGCTTCTCCACCATCTCGGTTGAAACAATATTATCTGTGCTCCCACTGTCCACTATGACCTTGCATTTCCAGCCCTTGGTCTTGCAAGTCGTCCAGAACAGTCTGCATCTTTGCGCTGTGTCCTCCACCTCTTTCTCAGGTTTCAAAAGAACGTTATGCATTGTTAGTGACTTCCCACTTCCATTGTCTTCATCCTCCACGTCACGCCTCTGCGCCTCTGCGACGTGAGCTTTTCCTCTGTCCATCTTCCTGTCTGGACAGTCCACAGCTTTATGACCATCTTTACCACACGTGAAATAGGTGATCACTCCTCCTCGCCCTCTTCCTCTACCTCGGGTACGAGGAATTATGTTGGCATCAGCATATCCTCCTTGCTGATCATCTTGCTGCCTCCTCGGCTCAGAAATTTTCTGCCTCTGCTGTGAGGTTCCACCTCTTTCAGCTTTTCCCTAAGGCCTCTTCCAATCCTCCTTGGGCTTCTGCGTTCTTTCTTGGGCAACAACTTTGCCTCTGGGCTGACTCTTGCCTCACCCGCGTTGTCCCTGCTTGCGGTTCAGCTTCTCTTCGTCTTTTAGAGCCATCTGGTATGCATCCTCAATTGTGCGGATGGTAACCATGCTCAGCTCATCCTGAATGTCATACCTCAATCCATTCAGGTATCTTTCCACCTTTTCGTCATCACTTTCTCGATGACTAGCTCGAATGTTGAGCCTGTAAAATTCCTCGGTGTACTCCTTCATCGTCATCATCTTCTGTCTCAGGTTCTGCATGCGCCTGAACAGAGTAATCTGGTAATCCCTCGGAATGAACTTTGCCTTCATCTTGGCGATTATCCGATCCCAGCTTTTGATCTTCTGTTTGCCTTTGGAACACCTGTCTGCCTGTAGCTCGTCCCACCATAAGGCTACATGTCCCTTCAACTTCATGACGGCATGCCTTACCTTCTTGTCCTCTTCGATATCTTCGTAATCGAAATAGGTGTCGAGTGCTCGGATCCAATCCAGCAACTCTTCTGCGTTTAGACTTCCCTCATAGACGGGAATGTCCATCTTTGTCTTCGAGCTCATCCTCGAAATGGCTCTGATCAACCTCTCGGTTGAAGCATCTTCTACTATGACCTCTTCTTGTTCATGTCCAGCTTCCTCTTCCACCTCGGAATCACTGAACTCCACTTCACCAACTCCGCGTCTCTGGGTGGTCTCCATCTCTTCGAGCCTTGCTCGAAGATCTCGCATCTGTCTTTCTATCTCAGCATTACCTGCTGGCCTACCCCTTCTTCGGGCGTCCCTATCTTCACGATCAGGCGACTGTCTCTCTCTTCTGGGCGGCATGGTGTATTCCCTGTCCCTGCTTCAGAAAACAAACACACTCCCGCTCTGATACCACTTGATCGCAACCTGCCCTCGACGGCATAGTCGCTCTCACCAGGACCTTCAACAACGCGGCCCGAAGAGTTAATAACTCTTCGAACTCCCTCGGGAGTCCTTTCCCCACAGTACAATTCTCGGCGATCTCCCTTTCGCCAGTTGGGAAATCGGGTTTCGTGGATTCATGAACCTTGTGCGCACCTCCCGTGCAATATGAAACTCTGAACCCCGATCCCCGATGTCCACGGTCAACACTTCTGTGTATCGGGGATTTCCTATCGGAAAATCGACAGATGAAAGGTGGCGATTTACTCACCTTTCAAAACCTCGAACGTCGATGTGCGATGCCACGTGCTATCCTCCGCTCCATCTCCATGGGACCCGTCGCAACTCGGGACTTCGCTGTTTTTCTGTGCTCCCTTCGACTTCGAAAACGTCGAAGTGCCGAGTCCCGACTCCTCGGGATCTCATGCCACCTGTCCCTCCTATGATCGACGGTTCCGATTAAATCGGGAAATCGCAACTCGCAATTTCGACGTGCATGCAACTCTTGCACTCACCAACCCCAATATGCTGATATTCGATGACAAATGGATTCTCTCGTGCACCTGCGAGTTAACCCCCTCACAACTCCTCTGCGATCTGACGATCTGCGGGATTTTGTGACTCTTCACGACAATTTCAAGTCGTCGATTCTCTTCCTCTTGAAGAGTTCTCCGCTTCACCACCTTCATCTTGTGTGAGCGAAGCAAAGGTACTATCCCTCCTGAGCTTTTACCAACTCGGACTCCTCCAGAGTGTTTGCGCACACTCCCTGTGTTCAACCTTCAACCACTCCCAATAGTACTTGAAGTCTTCCAGGCCCGGCCCTTTCACAGTCACAGCAAACCCGGCCTTTCTTTTCTCAAGCTTACTACTGAGACTCCAGTCCGACCTGCACTTCACCTGGACAGTCCGAATGACCAATACAACTATGGCCGACGAGAATAAGAGCTTCATTGTTGAACCTCCTCAATGCACTCTATGCGGAGGAATTCGACTGCACTCTATGCAGAAATCTCCTGGTTCGAATCAGTGAAACAATTGGAGCTTATTCTCTTCATTCCCTCAGGTTTCGAACCTGATATGCAATCATGTACGCAGCATATAAAAGATAGGCATAAAAGGAAGCAAGTATGCAACAGCATAATATCAACAACACAGAGAAATCAAACACATCCATGGAATTGAATCAAAGTCTTCCTATTAATTCAATATCTGTACATGGGGATTCTTCACAAGCTCTCTACCTTGTTCTCTCTTGTTCTCAATGCTTGCATGAATAATCGAGAATGAATTTACAATGTACAAAGGAGGGTGCCTATATTCCATTTTCCCTCTCGAAAGAAAAATTGTCTAATCTAGGCTTAATTACTTTATCTACCTGCATTAAATCTAATAAATGTTCCAGCTACCTAAGGACGAGAGCTTAAAGGCTCAAGGTCCGTTTACATATACAAGTGCGCTTCATCACATCAACGTATTAATGTTTGGCACAACAAATCTAAGTGTTCAAAATTTTGTGTCGGCACTGTCCAGCTATCTCCTTTGATCCACGCGTTGGCTCGCTTGATGAGTTGTAGATGCTCCTGCATCAATATTGCTGATTTTGTTTTAGAACTCAATCATGGCATCATTGGGTTCTCAATTTTTCAATGGGGCTTTTCATTGGGGCCATGATACTGAAGAATGAAATACAAACTACATAAATTGTGGATTTATATGGGAACTCAATTGAGGCTTTGAATGGGACCTCCATGAGGGGTTTTTTTCTACCCATGTAAAATAAAACGTGTTTATATTATGATATTTCTCTACCTTGATGAGGTAAATTTTATCCTTGAACGAGCATTTGGATGGGGACTTGAATTATGTTATAAATTGGTGATTCATTGTATCCCTAAATGGAGGCTTAATTGGGGACTTGAAGTAGGTTATAAATGGTGATTCATTGTATCCCTAAATGGGGGATTTAAGGGGCATAATTTGGATTTAATGGGATTTTTTTTATTAATGTAAAATATGAATTATATTTAATGGATTTTAAAATTATGGGTCAAATGCATACTATGTGTACTAAGATCTTGTCTGAAAAAATAAATTAGTATCTAAATGGAGCTTTGATTAGGACATTTATTTGGGGAATTTGTTACCTGATTCATTATGTATAGACCATACGAAAAATATATAAAAAACTTAAGATATATGTACTACACAATTTAGATGGCTTCTATTTTTGTAAGGAGACAATTCTCCGAAGAAATCTAAAGACACTTCTCTAGGTTTCATGGATGAATTCCTTAGTAAACTTGACAAATAATTCATTTTAGAAACCAAAATATACAAGAAACAACAATACCTAAAATAAAAATGTTTTCAAACCACAAATTTGTAATTGTTCCAAAATAACAATATTATAATTCAAGTAACTTATTACAATATTGTATATTTAAAAAAACCCAAATATAAAACAAAGCCCAAAACAACAAACAAAAATCTAAATGAATATACAATTTTATAGTGTATTTTCCAAAGATATAATGTACCACAAACCAAATCATCCAAAATGATATTATGTTCAAGTTCGACATTCTTTGACCATTACCCCTCTTAAGATAATAATTCCCTTTGATATATTTTTTTTTATGATAAAGATAGAAAATATTAACAAATTTTCACTATCAAATGGTAAAACACAAAATAATTTTTATTTTTTTTAAAACAAATTTTCACTACCAAATTTCAAAACATAAAAAAAAGATTGCAAAACACAAGAGAGACGAGTATATAAGATGAAGCTAGAAATCATGAAATTTAGAAGGGATAATGGAGGGGAGGAATAAACTTAAGAGTTTTGAAAAAAACATTCAAAAAAAATTAACCACCTATTTAGTGTATGTAAATGATGAAGGTAGGTCAACAAAGAAGGGACTAATAACCGACCAAACAATGATAAAGGAGTGATAATTGGGGACATAGTGATATATCTTAAGAAAAAACAAATAAACCAAAAAATTCAAAATAATATTATTTTCAAGTTCTAACAATTTTTTCTAGTAATGACCACTACTCTTCTTAAAAATTAAAAATTGAGACAATAATTCGTTTTGATATATATATATATTTTTGAAAATATTAACAAATTTTCACTACCAAATTGCAAAACACAAAGGCTTAAAAAAAATTATTGTCAAATTGCAAGATACTAAAGGATTTTTTTTTAAGTAATGGCTATTGTCCATTTTAAGAATGAAGACAACAATTTCCTTTGATATATTTTCTATATGACCAAGATAAAAAATACCAATAAATTTATACCAATAAATTTTCAACGCTAAATTACAAAAATAAAAATAAAAATAAATACATTAAAATAAAGCTAAAAATCATAGGAATGAATAATTTAAAAAACAATATTAAAAGAAACATTAAAAAAAATGGAAAAAATGGACCCCTATTTAGTATATTTAAATTATAAAGGTAAGTCAACAAAAAAGGGATTAGTAAACCACCAAACAATGATAAGGGAGTGCTAATTGGAGACATAGTGGTATAGTTTACTTGGATTATTTTTTTTTAGGCATATTTAATTAAGTTGGATGTTCTATCCATAGATATTTGTTATTGTGTATCTATTCTATGAATAGATATTTGTAACACATAGGTGCATTTAAATGGAAAAGGTTTTATAACAAGGAGAGTTGTGTAGCAAAAAAATCTCTGCCAAAAAGGAATGAATTGCTAGTCTGCAACTTAATGTCCACTATATTGTAATTTCTTACTTCATGCATAGATTATGTTAATCTATTTTATTTGCCACTATGTAAATTGTAATTAGCTAACATGATTCTAATCACTAAGTCTATGATTTTCCAACTCGGTCAACATGTCCACTATATTGTAATTTCTTACTTCATGCATAGATTATGTTAATCTATTTTATTTGCCACTATGTAAATTGTAATTAGCTAACATGATTCTAATCACTAAGTCTATGATTTTCCAACTCGGTCAACCTTCTATATGCGAACTAGTACTTCAGAATATTAATATTTCACTTAGCCTTTCTAGCTTACTAAGCCAGTAATACATAGAAATAAGTGCTCTAGAGTCTAATCATTGGTAAGTTGTGTGATGTCATATTGATGTTCAAAGTGTTCCATGGTACAAATCGATATGTGTAATTCAGCAATTGAGTGATCAGGTGGCAATACTATATAGTAGAGTGTAATTTGTCAGTAACTCCTATACCAAATAGTACAATGCATCATTCTGTCACATAAGGAGTTTAACCTCACTAGAAAAATAGTTCATTGTCCACTCTGCTTATTATGATGTAACACTACATAGTATTATAAGCAAATAGAGTAACTGTAGTTATACAGTAGAGCTGTACGAGACATATTATATACGCATTATACTAATTAAGAATAATAGTGTTCAGATTTTATTAATCGACGAGCATTTTTATGTTTAGAAATATATTGTTCAAATTTAGAGAGGGTAGAGTATGTATATTTTCGTAGACTTTACCAATCAAATTACTGAGCGAAGAGAATTCCTTGTCCCACAAACAAAAAAGTCTCATATACCAATTTGGTGTGTTGACTTGACCGTAACCTTAAAAATAAATAATTATTATTATTATTATTATTATTATTATTATTATTATTATTATTATTATTATTATTATCATCATCATCTGTAAACGTAATAAATAAACCAAACTAATTATCTAATTACATATATCTGGATTAATAAGTAAAAACGACATAGTTGATGATAAACCAAGCCCAAGTAAATCAAGCCTTAACACCTTAAATACTATTACAATGAGTGATTACGCTCTACAACCTTATGGTTAAAGAGCATGCGTAATCATGAGGCCCCTGATTTATCTCGTAATTACGCAGCTTCTTAGCCATCTTACAAAGTCTACCGTAATTAATATAATTTTCTTCCATATTTAATTTAAATGTGTGTGATTTTTTTTTTCAGGTTTTAATTAAATGTGTGTGAGATTGGGTCTAGAGTGAATGAGTTTAGCTTACAGTAATACCAGGGTAATGAATCATAGTTTGAGAATTTTTGTTTATTAATTGTTGTTTAGCACCTGCTTTTCTCCGGCATTGCAATGCCATAAATAAACAGAAACAATGTCATTAAACCTGATAAATAATGCCATGTTTTGTTTACCTTGTGTAGCCACGCTAGTAAAGAAGTACGTGGAAGAGGAAAGGAGAACCTCTGTAATGGAAGATAGATAGTTTTAACGTGCATAAAAGTTTTCACCAGAATCGTGGAATTATTATTAGATGGAGCAATTTGTGACTACCATGTCATTATACACAAACTTAATCATATTTATCAGTGCGCGAGAATATTGGTTCATAGAGAGGAGCATGTTGCATAGACGAGACTCGAACTTGGATGGGAGGAGAAAACTCTCCACTGCAACCAATTGAGTTACAACTATTTGNATAGGGGATTTTTTCCATCTTATATACATCCCTTCTCATTTTATACATACAATCAACCAAGTTTTAGTGTTTATTGGAGATGTCTTCCTCATGATTCATATTTGTAAGTGAAATACAACCCTAGGTGTCTAGGTGTCTCTATAGTTTATTTGCCTATTTTCTATTACTGTTATTTGGTTTTCTAATCATGTTAGAGTAGTACCTTTATTTTGGTTACATGATCATTGCTAGCAGATGTTCAATATTTAGTCAATTTTTCACTTATTGTCTTCATCTCATATATCCAAGGTCCAAGATGTGTGAGAAGGTGTCCCAAGGTAAGACAAATCATCAAAGAACCCAAAACTCTGTATCAAAGGCTCAACATCTTATATCATCACCATACAACACAAAGTAAGCCAAAAATTGAAAAGAGGCATCATTCCATTAACTTCCATCACAACCCAATACATTCTTGCATAATATTCATCCATTCACCAAGATGCAGCAATACTATGGATCCAAAACATGACCCAACATCCATCATTCACTATCCAACTAATATTAAATAATATCCAACCTCCAAATAGGATAAGTCCTTTACATTTATACAGTTGTTCCCATATGCAAGAGGACTCATTCGAACTAAAAAAACTCGTTAGTTTACTTTCAACTCTTCATTTATGAACCCATTGATATATTTACAATGTTTGGAAAGTGTCTCAATGTTCTGCTACTGTACTCTTCAATCACGTTCAATCATTCTTGATATTTTTATTTATGTCTCCCACTGTCTCAAATACTCGTTATTACTTCTAATGGCCTTCATTTCTAGTGGTGCAACTTGTATCTTTGTCTACTTATTTGGTGTCACTCTTTCCTCCACACACACACACACACACACACACACACACACACATATACCTTCAAATTAGAGCATTGATGATAGGGTTTGAAGTGGGAGGATAAAAGTTTTGGTTGGGCTAGTAGGGAGGGGATTTATCTTATCATATGTATAAACCTTTTTCACAAAACCATGAATGTTTTTTTAATTGCCTCAATATGACTAGCAACGCTTCTAGTTATACCTATATATTTCTCATAATCATTAGTTTCAAATACTTTTACCTTGGTTTGGAGCACTAACTGCATATTGAAAATATATATTTTTAATCCTATTTTTGGAGGATGTTTTTATTTATGCTTCATGAATTGCAACTTCTCAATAGATTATTCAATGTTAATGCACCTCTAGAAAAAAAATCATGAGAGGAACTTCATAAGTATAACCCATGTTTCAATTTTCTCTTTGACTCTAATTTATCTAGAAAATTGCTAAAATCCCCTTTAGGGTTTTTAGCAATCCATATTTCTCCATAAGAATGAGCCACCTCATGATCTAGATGTTGTATTTCCATATTTAACTTCTCTTATTGGTCATACATGTCATGTAACTTGAATGAAATATTTCCTTACTTAGACATGTGTGCACTTACATCATGCCAAAAAAGTCATATCATGGGATCTTCATGTGGAGATTAAAATTGATTATGGAATTTATGTATCACTGGTGACCTTGGAGGGGTATTTTATGTTGCAACAAAAGATTTTAGTTTCTCTTCTTCATAATCATAGTCCTTAAGATGAAGGAATGAGGATTTTGGGCCATGTTCCATGCGTCTTTTACCTATCATCTTCTCGTTTTCTTAGGCAAATATCTAGAGAATTGTTTGCAATATGCCAAAGTCACCCTTAGATTTCCCCTTCAACATTTTTTTTTCCTTATTTTTTTCCTTGCAAGAAAAAAATGAAGAACACATTAGGAGAGTGATGTGCATCCACCATTTTTTCACCTCCCTATAACATTTTTTATCCCCTTTTTCCCACTTTCACACCTTTCCATCACTTACCATGTTCACCAGCGTGCATTTTTGGACCAAGGTATAACTATGTCATTTCAATTATCATTATTACATATTCAGGGCATAATATACTTATTTCTCATGCTAACTAGTGAAATGTAGAAACAAAACCTTGCACATGCATATAGGTACTTAGAGACGTTGGGATCAATTGTTGCGACACCTTTCCATGTTATTACAACACCCCTTGTACAAGTGTTGCAACACCTTTTGTGCTACTGCAACACCTCTCACGTGAAGTGTTGCAACACCTTATGTGTTGTTGCAACACCTCTTGTACTAGTGTTGCAATACCTTCTGACTGTTGCAACACCTCTTGCACATATATTGTAAGGATTGATGTTGTTGCAATACCTCCAATGCACGGTTAAGGAACAACCATGTTGCAATAGTTGGATGGCTCGGAAACGATCAAAATTCATGAAAATAGTTGGATCATATGAGTAAAAAATGATTGACACACCAGACAACAACAGTAAACGGATCAAACCATTGACCACCAAAAAAGGAAACTGACAAAGAATAGCTAGACGAAAATCATTTTTTTGTTTAGTCGACTGAGTCAGTCATAGATATTTTACACTTTCTATTGTAACCAATCGAGGAACAACCAATATTCTCAAAGTTGTTCCTCAATATCATGAGAAAAATAAGGAATGTAATAGATGTATAAATTTTAATCTATTTGAGCATGAAAGGGAGAAGAAACAAAGAATAGAGAATAGAAGTCTTGTACTCTTTTTCTACAGTTTAATATAAAGTTCTTGTTCCTGTTCGAAATGTGGAATGCATTAATTTGAGTATTTAAAGCATCCTACTACACTCTTAGACCAATACCTATTCTAAGGGAGCAAGGCCCCCTCCTCAGCCTAGTATTGTTTGTATCATCTATACATTGTAGAAGTGGTTGTAGCATCATTTATTTCCAACAATTCCTTTATTAACATTTTGTTGTACCTCTAGTGCTTTCCATTACTATAGCTCCAAATTGCTATAACTCAGTATTAACATTGTAGGGTACTCTTTTTTGAATTGTGAATGACTAGTTGTAGCATCTTTCCCATATTTACATTTATTTCCATCAATTCCTGTATTGACATCTTGTCGATTGTTGTAACAAGGTATCATTTTCCGATTGAGGAGTGAATAATTATAGCATATTTTCTATATTTTCATTCATTTCCAACAATTCATCTATTTAACTTTGTTGTAATTTTTATATTCCCCTTTGTTGAGATTCAAGATGTTGTAAATCATATTGTTGCAATTCTATTTGTTGCACCTCTACATCACAACCTTTAGCTTTCTAGCTAACAATTGTGTGGTTTGTAGCTTGAGATTATTTATTCCTTTTTACAAGCACATTATGGTTTGGTTCTTATAGCTTAAGGTTTGTTTCATTTCATTACATGAGTTGTAACATATATGTCTCATTAATCAAGATCGTCTTAATACTTGCACAAGTCAAATTTACTTTTCTTGCTAGTGTGTTTTACTTTTCTGCAAGTGTGATTTCTTTTCCTGCAAGAGTGATTTACTTTTATGCAAGTGTTATTTAGTTTCCTGCAATTTTGTCATTTACTTTCCTGCAAACATGTGTTTTCATTCCTGCAAGTGTGGATTTGATATAGCTTAAATTCGGTGACTTGTTAAAGAATCTTGATATCTTTCCTTGTGACATTCATTTAAAAAGTACTACAACTTATTGGAAATCACAACATCATACTTGCATATACAGTGCACGACATTTCGTAAGTTTGATACAACCTCAGATTGATAATTAAATGTACAAATATTTATTTTATCACTAATTTAATTAGGAATTAATTGAAATGTGCGTCATTTTTGGTGTCGTTGCTGGGAAACTGTTAAAAGTATCATTGTTGTTTTTCTATTGTTTGAATTTTCAATTGAGAGATATGATTTCTTTTTAGCAATTTGTAAGATGTTTTTCTAGCCTTTTCTATGAATAGAGTTAGGATCAACAAGGTATATTCATTAGTTCATCCAAGAATCCTTGTAAAGATAACAATGCAGGTCACTCTCAAGAGGGAAAGGAGCTCAGTCAACCAAACTATTTGTCACCTACAACAAGTTTTCTTTCCAAGAAGACACTTGAGACCTCCACTCAAGAATCTGAGATTGTATAGGGTTCCATGCACACATAAGCTCCACTTCCATAGGATATGATCAATAAACAATACCTCTCTAGGGAGTTAACTTTTCCTAAAGAAATAGAATACATCCCTCCAAGGGAAATGGAACATGAAATTTTCAAATAAGATACATCTACCTTCAGATTTACAATTAGAGGATCAAATGAAGGGACCAAAATGAAGAACATCCCTCATTCAACCCTACCAAATTTTTATGGTCTATCAAAAGAAGACCTCGATACCTTCCTCTTCAAATTGTATGCCTCTACAGAAGTTATGATTACGTGTCGGATGCCCAGAAATCAAAACTTTTCCCCGCCACACTCAAGAACGTTGCACTACACTGGTTCATGGGCCTCGGTAAGGACAACATCCACACATGGGACCATATGATGCATAAACTACTAGAAAAGTACCAAGATTATTGTAAAGACAAAGAAAGAAGGAAGGAAGTTTTCAAGATGATACAACATGAAGATTAGAGCCTTGAGGATTATGTCGAAAGATTCAACTATAATTTACAGAGGGAAAGGCAAGTAGATTTGGATCCTGAGACATAACGTGTCTTATTCCTAAGAGGAATATAAGATGATTTCATTGAAATTCTCAACTTCATGGGAAGAGGAGATAACTCCAAGAAAGATTATGATGTCACCTTGGAACTTTGTGACAAATATTCCAGAGGTACTTCGAAAATAGGAAAAGGACTATACTAACAAGGATTGAAAAGATTGTTGGAGATGGAGTCACAAGAGTATAGATAAAGAATATTATATAGGATTTCAATATGGATATACTTAGTTCCTTGAGCCCCCAACTGGATACATTGTAATGAAGAAGAAGAAAGAAGAGGAAGAACAAGCTTTAGCTATAATTTTCCAAAAATGCAGAAAGAAAAAACTATGGAAGGAATGTCCATTGGACCAAATCGAAGTTTGTGTTATATGCAGTGAAAACCATGCTACTTGCAACTATCCATCCATACTAGGATTAAAATTTATCTATAAGAAAGATGAGGAACCAGAGCAGTGAATATTTTTCTTTCAGAAATGACCATGGAAACCTAGACCTCAAGGTATGGTTCAAGACCAATCTCATTATTTCAATTCATATTGGAATAACCCTTCCATGCAGTATGCTTCTTATCCATGGTGCATGCTAAAACAACAATGGGTAGCTCCTCATCCTCCAAACCTGTTATGGAAACAGGGGTGGAGAAATCCCACTTTAGGAATCCCTCGATAGAACATAACACAACCACCAATGCAATTTATTCCCCCTCCAAAAATCCATTCATCCAGATCATCCCATCCTCAACCAAAATTACCTGCACAAACCATCCTTAACCCTAATAATGGGAGGCCATCCCAACCAGAACAAGTTGTTGGAATTTCCACCTACACCACCTATTCCATCTCTTCCCTAGACTACCATAATATCCATCTTCGATTTGGGAAAAAATTAACTAGGGACCAACCTAATGTTTGTTTTGAATATTTGAATTGGGATGTCTGGAATGAAGAACTAGAACAAGAAAAATATCATGAACCTTTGAAAATTGATCATTTCCACCCTGAAATTCAAAACACACCCTATCGAGAAAGATTAAACCTATAGAAACCTCTTACTCATCCCAAGTTTGATTTCTTGGGGGAACTCAAGAAAATTTGTATTAAAATAATGTTGTTCCAAGCCATCAAGGATGTACCTATCTACTCAAAAGAGGTATGGGAACTTTGATTAAGGAAACCTGGTAGAAAAAACGGATCCCCAAACTGTCCATTTTATGGGTAAAATTGTCACACTTAATGATGGAGGGAGTCATGACCAAATATTCTGACCAGAGAATTAGGGTAGTTAATGTGAATATTAATAATACACTCATGTTGATCAAAATTTGGTCGCCTTGGAAAATAAATAAAAGTGCTCTTCAAATTTTTGGTGTGGGTAAAAGAACCCGCGCGTGCGCCTTCTCTGGTGCACCCCCTTATTCTTATTTCTCACAGTGCCACAGCCCCAGGAGGGGGCCCCGAGGCTCCCCCCCCTCTTCCCCCATATATCGTCGCCTTTAGGAAGCTGGTCATGACTAGCTACAAATGCCCAACATCAGATGCTCAGTAGAAATTAGTGAAAAAGTTGGATAACATCCCTTCAGTTGCCCTTCCTACAGAAGAAACATGTCGATCTGCATTGAACTTAGCTAAATAGGGACTCATTGGATAGTTCACTAGATTATGGCCTTCTCCAAAAGCTGTAGACGTGTGGGTGCAGAGGAACTAGAGTCCTCTAGTTAAGGAAGGTATCAGAAGACATCTTGTTGAAAGGGGATTCTTTGCCTTTGTCTTTGAAAATATAGAAGACATAAACCTCATCTTCAGGAATGGACCATATTTTATGGGCCCTCAAGGTCTGTACCTGAATAAATGGTCTCTAGATTTATATATGATGAAAGATGTGCCATCGACTATCCCAGTTTGGGTGCGCCTTCCTCATTTACCCTTGCACTGCTGGAATCTGAAGTCATTAGAATCCATTGGAAACACCCTCAAAAAATACATCGATAGAGCATAGAGAAAGGATCACTATTCTTGTGCAATAATATGTGTCGAAGTTGACTTGGAGGTGGGATTCCCGAAATCCATTCAAATAATGGTCACAGACTGGTCTCACATCCAAGAATTGGACTATGAACAACTCCCATTTAAATGCAGGTATTTCCATGGTTACAGACATTTTGCCCGGCATTGCAAAACGAAGACTGAGGAAGAGGTGGAGAACTCAAAAGGTGATAAATGGACATAGGTTTAGAAAACAGCCCCACCAAAGAAAAACAACAGATCCAAAGGGAAAGGGGCACCAATGGGGATCGGCGCTCCCATCTCAAGGAAGGTTCTTGGGGAAGGGAGTTCAGCCCCTTCAATACCAAAGGCTTCTAAAAACCCTTTTGAAATCCGCAACAATCCTTCAAAAACTTTTGATCCAATAATTGAGGAACCCGAGAAGAAGACCATTCCTCCTGTAGTGGAGAAAGACAATGTAGAGGCAACACAATCTGATTCCCTAATAGGTATTTCCTCCTCCCCTCCTATGCAAAAATGATAAAAAGAAACCTCTGGAAACCTCTGAATCATCGGAAGAAGATTCTTTTGAGAGACACTCAAAAAGAGCAGGGAGGAAATCATAAGGAAGCTAGAGAATAAGAAGCAGAGAGGAAAAAAATGCAAGGAATCCAATCCATGATTGAAATCTCCATCTGAAGAAATACCGGAACAAGGCCCCCCAAGGCTGGTTGTAACATCCCACTCTGGTGCACTGAGCGAACTTATTATTTGAGGGCACTTGCTCGCAAGTGATCCAGATTATTATGCTATTAAAACATTTGATTCTGATTATGAGTCATTATGGGTTGATGACATGTTGTTTTACTGCATTGACGTAGAGAGGTTCTATTGACTCGGTTTTACTAAGTGTGCAGGATTTTGGACCTCGAGTTTGCAAAGGCATTGATGGAACCCCTTGGACTCTGGATCGAGTCGGGGAGTGTACCACTAGGTTTTGATTGTTTTACTGTGATATTAGTACATCAGATTAGATGATATGATATGGATATACTCTGACATGATTCATTGATGATGCAGGCTGACGATAGCTTGTCGACCAGACTCACATGTGGAGTAAAGGGGTCATCCACGACTACTAGAGATGTTGAGGGAGAGGTATGGATAGCAGCCTTGCCACAACCTACTAGCACTCCCATCGTGGCTCAAACTATAGGTTAATGTTTACCTAGTTTGAGAGGACCCACGATGTCATGAGGGAAAACTGCGACATTCGCTCATGATGATTCTAAGGGGCCCACAATAAGGCGGGGACCTTATTCCTTAGAGGCCCTTAGTCTTCCACAAGTTCACCTGGAGGAGTATTGACTCCAGGGGTTTTTGATGTCTACCAAGTCAGTCAAGAGGCAAGTGGCACCCTTGGAGCATGTGGTGAGTCCTGAAGGGCATCTCGTGCAAGAAAAATGGAAAGAGGCGAGTGACACCCTTCGAGCATGTAGTGCGTCCTGAAGGGCACGTCGCGCAAGGGAAATAGATTAAGGTGAGTGGCACCCTTGGAGCACCTAGTGAGTCCTGAAGGGCACGTCACATTGTTGATGAAATGAATGAACCTAGATGGCCTTAGGACAAATAACGTGTTAAGAATTTTTAAAACAATTTCCCTAATAAAATGTCGCCCAACACGAAAATGTAAGGTCTAAGTCTAAATTATGCTAGGGGTAAAATTTCATCTATCTATTTAAAATAATAATAATAATAAAACAATGTGAATAATGATTATACTCCTCGTTAAATCTTGTAACAATAAGGGGGTAAGAAATTTAAATAATTCATAAAAATCTTTTAGGGTAAAATTTAAAAAAGGGGGGGATAATTGTTTTTTTTTATTTTTTATGATAATTTAAAATTATTAACTAAAAAGGGAAAAAGGAAAAAGGGGGTTAATTTCTACACCTGCCAATTTGAGTCCTAAACAAAAAGGGGAAAGAGGGAAAGCTAAAATATTTAGGAAACTAGGAAAAGAGGGAACCATAAGAAGAAAAGGGAAACCCAAGGGAAAAAGAAGAAAGCCAAACTTAGTAAGGTATCTACCATTAAGAACTTTCTAATTTAAAACTGAACTAGCAAATTGATAATGGGGAAAGTTATTAAAACCTGTAAGAGAATTTGGGGACACCTAGGAGCGATTCTAGGAGTGACTCTAGGTGGGTGAGGGAAATAATGGAAATTAATTAATTAAAGAAATTAATTTGTAAATGAATGAGGGGATGGGTGACACTTGTACGGGGAAGAATTTTTAGGATTTAATTTTTAAAACTTTAATTAAATGAGATTTTAGGAAAGTAAGGGACTTTGAAAGTCTATATAATGAAGGGAGGAGAAGGATGAAGGATCTCTTATGTTTGTGTAACGTTACACTGTAGAAATATCTACTTGACTGAATTAACTTGTGGGAGTTGGGATACCCAACTCGGTGAGGAGTGGTATCTCAGCCTTGTGAGGCGAGCTGGGAGCTAGTCGAAATCTCTGGATAGTGAGTGTGTGGACCCTTTGCGGCTCGGGGGGGGCGCTAAGGGGGAATAAGAGTACCCCTATCATTGGGTGGGAGGTACCGGTGAAGTCTCACCGATCAGCAAGTGGGAGTTGCACGGAGCGCGCGGGACGTCCCCTCAGAGCGGGCGATCAGGCAACGATACACTTTCTTCATTTTGTATGGTAGACTGTTGTAGGATTTATGATTTGGATCTGCATGTTTATTTTGGGTAGGTAAACTGGTTGTCTAGATTCATGACTAAAATTTTAATAGCCTAGATGATTGATAGATTGATTTCCCATGACCTTCGTTTCCCTGCATGTCATGACCGCCCTGTAGTGTTGATTGTGACCATATTGGTTGTTTTTCCCGTCGTCCCTAGCTCACAAGTCCTCGCCTAAGCAGTCGGTCAGGAGCATGATCTATAGTCGTCGTTTCGACGTTAACAGACCTATGGATCTCAATGCCCTTCTTTTCTGTGCGAGGATGGTGAGCGAAGGACGTTCTTGCCAGCCGTCTACCTCTGATGTTTGTCCTTGGCTTAAGGTTAGCCTTGCGTCCTGAAGCATTTATTTAACTCTATGAATTGATGATTGGTGAAGTTTTTCTTCAACCTCGACATGGTTATATCTCTTCGCTATCTCGTTTTTCCGTTTTTATATCTTGATGGAGCAAATTCTAGCCTTGCATTTTATTTCTTGGATAAATTATAATTTTGTGTTTTGTACTGAAGGATAATTCTAACCTAGCGTTATTATTCTTGGACCATTTACAACTCTACATTTGTTTGAAGAACAATTTGAACCTTGTGATCTTATTCTTGGTTAAGTTATATTCTGCATTGTATAATTGATATCCCACTTGAATGGAAACGTTTTTATTGTTATTCAAGTCTGTGTGTTGCCTAGAAAATGTACGGTTTTCTGAATATCGTGTTACCTGGCGATTTCGCCACCTCTTTGGACTCCATTTCGTTTTACCTTTGGGGCAATTTTTGCCTTAATAGTCGACCGAGTTTAGCATTAAAAATCTTTTGCTATTCGATTCCTGTTGCTGCCATGGATTGCATTTAAATGAGGTTGGGTTATTCTTGTTAATGTCGATGGTTTATTGTCAAAATCATGCCTGTGTTCTTCTGTTTTGAACACATTTTTGCTCGTAAAGGTTAGCTAAAATCGTGATAGAAACCCTGATTGAATGCCCACGGTTGAAAATAAAATAGTGACTATATTTTTTCTGCTACCAAGACCACAAATCGCCCCACCTAGGCTGACTGTGTTTGTTGTTTAAAACTCATGTTTTTTCCATTTAAATTGATGTTGCGTCTTCCTATTCAATGCCCACGTTTGACATTTAATACTGACTGATGTCTCATGTACCTTACCATGAAATGTTTACCAAATAAGTGTGATTGTATGGTTATAGCATTACCATGGATTTTTATTACCAATTAATGTGAAGACATTGTTGTAATTTACCACGAATTGTTTTTTTACCAAATAATGTGAATGTATGGTTGTAGTTTACCATGAAATCTTTATCAAATACTGTGACTATATTGTTGTACTTTACCCTGAAATTGTTACCAAATAAATGTGACTCTATTGTTGTAGTTTACCATGAAATTTTCACCAAGTCATGTGGCTATATGATTGTAGGTTACCATAATTTTTATTTTTTTTACCATTTGATGTAACTGTATTGTTGTACCTTACCACAGAATTTTTACCAAATAAATGTGACCATAAATGCTATAGTTTACCACGAATTGCTACCAAATAATGTGACTGTAAGGATGTAGTTTACCACGATTTTTTTTTATCAAACAATGTGATTGTATTACTGTTTAAAAATGCTCACGAGTCGGCCCTTAAATTGAGTAATGTACCACGTCTTCCTTATTTGGAAATCCGATTATAGCTACTGGCAGTTCCGATTTTATTGATGACAGTGTAGTTATAATTACCTTCTCCTTGACAACATTTTTCTTTCATCTGACAACGCGGTTACAGGTTGCACGAAAATGACCTTTTAATTACTGACAGAGATTGTTCTCTGACAGCGTTTTGAGTAATAAAGGTGTAACATTTTTTTTTCCAGCCTGTATGATATAGATTCTGCCATGTAAATTTTAGACTTGGACCAATGCCCGTGATAAGACAACTACCTTATGCCCTTGGCATAGCTAGAATTGTCCTTGAGAGATAGTATGGAATTAAAAGCATTTTTATTTAATAATAATTTGTCAGTTTTACTGGGAAAAGGGTTGTCGTTAGATTTATTGACAACATTTAGTTGGATAGAGCAGCCTTTAATAGGATTAGACAGTATTTAATGAGTAGATAGCCTAGTTTCACTCAAACCAGACTTGTAAATCTAGTTTTCTTAATAATTAAATAGTTAGATACGAATATAATTTAAATACAACTTTAGTATTGACTTGATTTGCATTTAAGTTCACTGTAGATGGTACATTGATGACCATTTTTTTATTTAGACTTGCTCCATTGATTGGAATTAATGTTAATTTAGATGGTAATTGTAGTTTGTGGTTCTAATATTAATTAAAATTTGATTTGTCAATTAGATGGTAAGGATGGAAAATGGTGACTAGACTTGCTAAATTGGTTGTAATTAATGTCTAGTTGATTGTCAACTAAATGGATAATTTATAATTTAGACATGCTAGTTGGATTATAATTCATGTTAATTAGATGGTAAATTGGACAAGTTTAGACTTGATGAATGAATGGGGTGTTGGCGAAGTCACGTAACAATTGTGTTTTTCTTCTTTGAGTAATGTCATCTGGAGTCGCGTCGCCGGATGCTTGGGGTGTGGGCATGGTCTTCTTGTCATTGTTTTGCATCCTAGCACGCTAGATTTTCTCAAATACTTGGTCCCGTTGGGATCGGTTGCTCCCCATTTATTGTCGCGCCTCTCTTCTGGGGACATCATGGTTCCTAATGAGGGGATCATGGTGCGCCTTATGGGTTAACGATGAATGATATCTTGGTCAGAGTCGGTGCCTACCCTGTGAGTGTGGTTAAGCGTCATATGTTGACTTGGCACAAGGGTCGAACGCCTTCAAGCATTAGGTCTACACACCTTGAGGTTCTAGTCTTTGTTCCTCCAGGCCATGATGTCAGGATGGGGGATGTTGTCACTTAGCTTGTAGGCGTGGTCGTGTTGAGTCGGGCGGGTAGTTGTCCTCCTTGTTAGTAGAGCATGTCATGTTAGTTGTCTTAAGCCTGTGTGTGGTGTCATAGTAACCTGTTGCTTGGACTGTGTGTTTGCGTTAAACTATTGTCGTCGTCACCTCTTGCCTCTTAACCCCTAAAAACAAAAAATAAAAAATAAAAAAAAATTGTCGTAACGAGGGTGGTGTTACATATGGTATCAGAGCTAGGTTCAACCCGCGACTTGGGATCGCTATGACTTTTGTTGTTATGATTTGATTATAATGTTTCTAATTGAGTTGACTTGTATTCATGCAGGTAATCATGGTTAGAGGATGTCGTGGAGGCAAACGACGGGGTTCTAGGGGAGGAGGCATGATGCCTCCAGTAGCATCCACGCCTAAGGGGTCTATCCCGTAGGGAGACAATCAGGTTATTGGGCAGGAGATGATAGCAGTTGGTGATGTGGTCAGAATGATGACATATTTTCAGTGCATGTCTGAGGAACTGATCAGCCATTTGGATAGAGGTGGTGCATGGCGGTCTTTCAATTGAAGGGGAGCACTCTTCTATGGTGGAAGATGCTCCTACCGCAGCTGAACATGGACATCGAAGACATGTCATGGGAATTGTTATAGGAATAGTTTCGAGAGAGGTACCTTTCAGAGGAATTCATTGAGCGTCAGCTCAATGAGTTCAACGCCTTATGACAGGGCGGTCATACGGTGCCAGAGTATGAGGCCCGTTTTATGGAGCTACTCCAGTATGCTCCACACCTTAACACTGAGAAACTTAAGGTCAACAAGTTTGTGTTCAACCTTAACGACAGCATACGTGCAAAGGTTGTTGGCATGTTTACAGGCAGGTGTGCTTTTCATTGATGGCAAGATTAGAGTATGCAGCGATGGAAAAACAAGGACAATGTAAGCCCGGGAGGAGAAGCGACAATGATCTTTGGATTCCATTGAAAATTCCTGATGAACGTCAGATCTGAGCCCGAGGTCTGACCGGCGTTGGATCCAGGAGAACCTGCATGTCCTTTAAAAATCAAGGTGAAGAGGGGTTACGAAATCCTGAAGGTAGGAGGACAGTTTCGAATACCGAGAGATGGAAGAGTCGAGACTCTTCATCATCAGGAGTCTCGGAATTGCAAAATGTGAAACACCGAAATCCTGAAAGCAGGAGGATAGTTTTGGATACCGGGAGTTGGAAGATTTGAGACTCTTCATCATCAGGAATCCTAGAATCG
>JASDQU010948646.1:37411-47487 GCA_032191745.1 Picea mariana
TATTCTTTGCAACCACTTTGACTACTTTGACCTTTTGGTGCTTCTAGATGACTCGTGAGGGTTCTCCAACTTCACATGGCCATAACTCTCTAACCGTGAGGAGTTATGTGATGTTACACATACCATCGAAAATGGAATGAAATGTACTATCCATATAGAATAGTATTACCTGCAAATATATTAAAAATCATACCATTATCCATGAAACAAACTTGGGTCCATTTACTAAATATTTGTGCTACTGGACTTTCTTCGAGGGTTGATATCAATGAAAACCAACACAATTAATCAACACATCATTCTCCACAATCTTGTCTGAAAATCCCCAAGGAATCGAGTATCTCGATATGAGGTAATGGATGTGGGTAACCAAAAGTGAACCCAAACATACTTAAATAAGTGATTAGCAGTTTGCTCAATAGTGATATGCGTTTTACATGGCATCAAGATACACATCTTGCTGAACCTATCCACTACAACATAAAAATATTCATGACCCCCTTTTGACATTGGTAAACCCCCTACAAAATCCATGAAGATACTTTCCCATGGATGGGATGGAACAGGTAGTGGTGAGTATAGCCCTAGTTTTCTATTAGTGGGATTACAAGTAGAACAAATCACACACCCCTTTACATATGTACTTACAATTTCTTTCATTTGAGGCCAGTAACAAAACCTTTGCAAATGAGACATAGTTTTTCCTACCCCAAAATGCCCAGACAGAAGAGAAGTGTGAGCTTCATGTATTACATTGACTCGTTCACTTGTAGGAATACATAACTTCCCAAAATGGTAGAGTAGTTTTCCCTGCATACAAAAATTCTCTACCTTTGCACCATGGGTTAGCTTCTCATATACTTCTTTAAAATCTTAATCAATGACATATTGTTCCACATATCTATCATGAGATAAATAAGTATTCTTCAAATAATAGAAGCAACAATAGGAGGTCTAGAAATCATATCAGTTGCCTTGTTACTTGTACCCTTTTTGTACTTGATTACCAAATGAAATTGTTGTAGAAAACCCATTCATCTGTAGTGTTGAGATTGTTGCAGTTTGGTTTGTTCTTGGAGATAATGCAAGGGTTGGTGATATGTATGTATTCTTTTTTCCTTCCCTAAAAAGTAGTGTTTCCATTTATTTACACTTTGAACTAATGCATACAACTCTTTATCATATGTAGGATAGTTAACAACAACATGGTTAAAAGTTTCAGAGTGGTAACATATAGGCTTATGATATTGCATAAATAATGCACCCATGGTGTATCCTCTAGCATCTATCTTGATCTCAAAGGGACGTTGAAGATTCAGTAGTGCTAATACTGGTGCAGTACTGATCTTTTCCTTCAAAGTATCGAAAGATTTTTGTTTCTTTCCTCCCCACTAAAAAGTGTTCTTCGCATTGGTTAAGGCATGCGTTGCTATAAAGGAGAAGTTTCAAATGAACCTCCTCCAATACTGGACTGCACCTAAGAAGCTCCGGATCTCGGTTACACTTTTTGTCTTATGCCAATTTACAATTACATCAATCTTGGAAAGATCAATTTTAATTGTCCTCCTCCTACTATATGACCTAAGTACATAAGTGCAGTCTTGTCAAATTCACATTTATACAATTTTACATACAACTTTTCTCTTTTCAAAGTATCCAATACTTTGTTTGCATGCCTCACATGTTCATCCCAAGTCCCTCTAAAAATAAGAATGTCTTCTAAATTTACAATAAAAAAATCATCTGGAAAAGGCATGGATACATCATTCATCACACGCATGAAGGTTGTCGGAGAATTAAAAATCCCAAATGACATAACTAACCACTCAAGAAATTCTTGTTTGGTTTTAAAGGAAGTCTTGCATGCATCCTGTTCTCCAACCCTGATCTGATAGTATCCACTGTGCAAATACAACTTAGTTAAATAGTCAAATTCTTTAACTGATCAAGTAAATCATCTATACGAGGAAGAGGGTAACATTTTTTCACTGTGATTTTATTTAAGACCCAGTAATTGACACACATTTTCCCCATGCCATATTTCTTTGGCACCATCATGATCAGAGAACCATAAGGAGATCAAATCGTCCTAATGACCCCTTGATCCAATAAACCATTTTTATAACCCTAAATTTCTCTACATATGCATACCTAGCCTTTTTCCCTCTTACTTGCATTTGTTTCTAAGCCATCACTGAGTTGCTCTTCTAAAAAACCCATTTTTTGAAGATGTACATGCCCTACACCAATACTTCCCATGCACATACTCTTGTTGCACCACTACATCCCATGTACGTATGAATTTTGCACCACTACAGCCTGCGTATACTTGCAAAAGTTGCAAGGAATTCATTGAGATTATGGGATATTGGGTAGTTTCCCATCTAACCACCGCCTATAGCCCGTCAACCAACCGAATAGCCATCCTTTTGTGATATAAAAGGAGGTGTTGGGGTATCATTCCATCATCTCTACATAATAACAATGAAACTCTTCCCATTTCACATCCCCTCCTTGCCCCAAGTAATTGCATCCCTTTTGTGAGAATTGTCTTAGAATTCCCCAATTTTCCCTTCTTTATCCATCAGAAACCCATTTTACTTCACAAGAAGAAGTTTAAGAGGAGAAGCTATAAGGTGGTGCACTTAAATCTTGGTAAAGAGGAGCCCGGGCCAGGTTCGTGGAGAAGTAGCCGGCTTTGGTTGTAATTGATCATTGTACTATCAATAAAATAAGTACTTTTCCTGACCCAAATCATGATGTGTCAAATGTTTTCATTTGATTTATGTTTTTATTCTAACATCTAACCCTTATTTGTATATGAATTGCAAGCTTGTAGATTTATGTTTTTATGTCTTTGAATGCAGGCTAGACTTGGGAAGAGGCATGCAGTCAGCGAAGCTTTCAAGCGCGAGAGGATAATCACCGGATGCAGAGTAGAGGTGTAGTTACCCGATCCTTCTCATATTTTGTTTTCTTGTATGAGTCTTGGGTATGTTTGGGGTAGTTAGAGAAGTAGTTGAATTTTAGACGGTTGTTGATCTATCTACATTATAAAACTTGGTGTAGTCATAGGGGGTTTTTTCCAACTATCAGAACTAGCGAACATATTGGGGAAGCCTCTAGGGTTTTAGGGGATTTTTTGGGTGTTTGATTGGTTTTTGTACCTTTCGAGTTTCTGTTGAGTCTGCTGAGTCTTTTAAGGGATTATGCTCACCTTTTCGTGCCATACCAGTTCTCCCTACCTTGTGAGTCAGTCTATTTTATTTATTTTCTTGAGGAAATATAGAGGTGTACGCACCCTACAGTGGCTCAGCCTATGTACATACACACCTTGTCTAGTAAACAATCCATGTAAATATGCAAACTGCTGAAATAACAGTAGCGTACCTGGTTTAAGAAACTGTTTTTGAAAAAGAGGCAACCAACCTCTTTCTTGATTGAGGTTTATAGTTCAAAGTCTCTATTTTTACAGTCATATCTTGGGTTAGATTTCAGTTTACTTGTCTTCTTATGTTTCCTAACATTTTTAGTTTATTTTTAGCTTGAATTTTAAGAAAAATGAGTTGCATTTTAAAATCGTGTATTCATCAGTTTCTTTTAGAATCTTTTGTCATTTACGCTTTGATTGGAAGAAAATATAAAAAAAAAACTCAGTTTGTTAGTTCTCTTTCTTTCTTTACATTTTCTTTGCATTTTTATTTGAAAAGGAAAAAGAAAAATAAATTAGCATAGTTTCGTGTTTTCTTCGCATCTTGAAAGCATTTCAAAAGAAAATAAGAAATATAATCCTTATTTGCCAATATTCTTATAAGTTTATCTTTTCGCAAGAGTCTGAAACAACATCAGTTGCATGATCACATCCTTGTGAGTAAACCAAACCATTAAAATGAACGCTAAATATAAAATGAATTAGACTTTTTATGTTTGTAGGGTCAACCAACTAGTTTAGGGTTGGGGACTTGAATTAGGTTGGAGAGGAAAATCTTCAAGGCCATTAAAAAAATATTAGAGTAAAAGTTAGGGAGTGTTAAAGTCCATTGTCATAAAATTTATCCGGGACCCCCCTCTAATACAGAGGCTAAACACAAGGTCATGTGAGGAAAGGAAGAAGAGATAACCCCTCCAAAGATGGACTAAACGTAGTGGGAAACACATATTGAGGATCTATCACGGGAATACTAGCGTCTTCATTTTCCTACTGATATTCATGGAACTTAAATCTGTTCGAGATCCTCTATTATTTTCCATATCACTTTCTTTTGATACCCTTGATAGGTTTTGGACTTGTTATCCTACTCATTTCGGTCCACCCGACTGTTGACTGTACCTGCTTGGTGACTATTTACGAGCTAGAAACTTAGTTTCCCATTTTCTAGGGACTTGCATGGGTGACTGCGGGGGTATACCGCGGTACCTGGGGTAGAAGTCAGATCACGCTTTGTAGAGTATCGAGTTTCACTTTCACCGGTTAGTTGCTCTAGTTTTGATTGGCATAACTGTCCTTCCTACTAGATAATCATATACTTGACTTTTCTTTAGGAATTTTTAGTGTGTGTTGTCTGCTCCCTAGTTTTCCATAGTGAGTTAGTCAGTCATTGTTTTGGGTCTCTGACCTAAGGTGGTAGACCACCCACTCCACCAGTCTTGAGGACTTTTTAGTCTTTCGCTTAGCAATGTGGAGCCGCCTCTTTATAGGCATTGTTTTGATAACACTGGTTTGCGAGAGTCAGTGTGTGAGACTTTTATGAACTTGAACGATCCCACAAGGGGAGAACTTGTGCATAATATATTCATGGCTAAATCTCCTAACGATACCAACCAAGGAAACCCTTCGCAATGGGATTCTTGTGCTTTTACTTTCTTCGGAAACGTTGGTGTCCCTTTGATGGTCACTTTGTACATTCCTGGGTTGAATGTGGGACTACCGGTTTGCTTGGGTACCATTCCAAATGTCTCGAATGATCTTGACACTTCTCAGTTAAGAAATTTATGTCATGGGCACCATGTTGATGTTCCTTCATCAACGAATTCTTCTTCTTCTCCTTCTCCCGCCTCTGGTGAAAGTACAATTACCAGTAACTGAAGTCTAAATGAAATAGAAAGAGGAAGAATAGGAAGAAGAAATCACCAACCTCTGCGAGTCATGTTGGATATAGGTCATCAAACTCTACAAGTCATGTTGAAAATGAGCACCCAACCTCTGCAAGTCATGGTGGGGGAAAGCACCCAGCCTCTACAAGTCATGCTTGGGGCATGAACCTAGTCCCTGCAAGTCATACTGGATTTCAATAACCAACCTCTGCAAGTCATGTTGGAGATATCTCCTCAGCCTCTGCAATTGATGCTGGGGGAAACCACCTAGACTCTACAAGTCATGTTAGGAGAAAACGTCTAGTCACTGCTAGTAATACTAGTAATAAGTTTGTAGAATCTACGAGTCATGTTATTGACCCATCACTAACCTCTGCAAGTCATGTTGGAGATGTGAAACTAGCCACTGCCATTCATGTTGGGGGCATTGATTTTGTTGAGAGACCTATACAGATAATACGTAAACCTAAGTTCCCTTGTAAGATTTTCAAGGGAGATCACCTTACTCATTTATTCCCTGGCCTTTTAGAGGTACAAATATTGTGGTCCTTGTCTGCAAGCTCTTCTGATTCTGAGTCTTCTGAGGTTTCCTCATAGTATATTCATCCTTTGGTTGATGAAGTGGTCATGATGATGCCATCTTTGACTGATCCCACTCCTCTTTTGCGGGGTGATGTTCCTAGAGACCATGTTGTCTCACAACCTATTCAACTAGTGGCATAGAAAGTGGTCACACCGATGCAGTATTTGGCTGATCCCACTCTTCTCTTTGAGAGTGTCGAATCTACCAAAGTGGTCACACCGATGCAATATTCGACTAATCCTGCTCTTCTCTTGGGGAGTGATGTGTCTAAAGACTATGTTTTTAGCATTTCTAGTTTAGTACTTTCAGAACAAGGGGGCATTCTTCTCACTTCAAGAAAACCCCCTCCAAGCCCGAGGATGGTTTCCTTTGATTGGAATGACCTTGTTGGGCCTCGTCTTCCTTCTTCCACACCCTTTCAAATAAGGGTTGAAGTTAATTCAACAAACATTTATCGATGTATTGTGGATGAAGGATCCTCTGCAAGTATTTTATCCTCCTTGGTTTGGAAAGTATTGGGATCTCCCGAGCTTGTGCCTGCTTTTCATGAGTTGTTGGATTTTGACAGACATCCTAGTGAATATTTGGGTGTTCTTCCTTAGTTTCCTATATCATTAGGTGGAAAATTTTCCTTTTTGATGTTATAGTGGTGCAAGGCCCGTTATATTTCAATATGCTTCTCGGGTGTGATTATGTATATGCTATGAATGTTGTGGTGTCTACGCTCTTCTGGTTGATTCATTTCCCTCATAATGGAAGCATTGTCACTATTGACCAGTTGGCATCTGATAATCACCATCCTAATTTGGCGTTAGTTCAAGTTGCCACTTTATATGTTCCTAGTGATCGTGTAGAATCTACCCCGCCACAAGTTAATTATGTGGAGTTTTATCCTCGATGTTCAATTACTTCTAAGCAGGAACTTGTTCACTCATGTTTAGCTTCTCAAGACATGGTCTCAATAATTGATCCTTTGGTTTATCCAATTGGGGCATGGGAGCCCTTGATTCCCCATCTTGTTATGAGTGATCGCATCGGGATTACTTGAGAAAAGTAACCTCTTGGAGTCTTCTTTAAGCCATTTTCAAACTCTCTAAACATGAAAATATTGTCAAGCTATCTTCTCATCCTTCACGATCGCTAAACTAAAATTTGAAGGCACGTCTGTCCGGCAATAGTTTACCCCTTTTTCGGTCTGGATGGTCAATTTTACAAAGAAGGGTATACTCTAGGAACTTCGGTTCACCAGAAGAGTATTCTCAAGTATAAGTTTAACCCTTTTTTGAGCTCGAGGGACTAAATTTACGAAAAAGGAACATACTCCTTGGTTCTGGTTTATCACCTTTTTCAGGCCTTGGAGATTACTTATGAAAAAGGAACGCCCACGGAGTCCATAGTTAAGCTCTTTTTAGAATCCCTAAAATTGAAAAGATCCTTGAGTGACCTTGTTCCTTCACACTCATTAAATTGGTTTAGAAGAACATCTATTGGCATGCATTTACCCCTTTTTTCTGGCCTGTGGATTATGGAGGAAAAAGATACACATTAGGAGATTCGTCTCACCGGAAGAGTTCTCCTTAGTAAATTTTGTACTTTTTCGGGCTAAGGAGACTAAATCCAGAAAAAGGAAGTGAGTCCATAGTTAATCTCTTTTCAAACTCCTTAAAATTGAAAAGATTGTCAAGTGATCTTTTCTTTGTCACACTTGTTAAAATGGTCTTGATTAGACATCTTTTCGGTGCTAGTTTACTCCTTTTTTGAACTGACTAGACTATTTTTGAAAAAGGTACCCAGTGGAGTCTTCTTTTATTTTTTTTTCAGATTCTCTAAAAATGAAAAAACTATCGAGCTTACCTTATCTGGGCTCGTTAAAATTACATTGAAGGGGGTTTCATAGTGTCTTGCTAATCGCATTTTCATCTCTTCATTTTTGGCCTAATGTAAGCTCCCTGTTGCTCTCAACTGAACCTTTGAAGCATGCCTTATATGAAACCTTTGTAGCACTTTTCCTCTGCGGCCTGACATCTTGATCCATGGAGGAATTTTCCCCGAGTGTCCTTTTCCTGCACATGTCTCGTTGATCTGATCATTAATGTGTTCCTTGCGCTTGGATATAGTATGCTTGTGACACTTGTTACTCCTTTATAACGTAGCATTATTTTATTCTTTTTAAAGATATTTAAAAATTTGAAAAAGGTAAAAAAATAAAAATAAAACCCAAAAAGAGGGGAGGGGAAATATATGTTCTTTTTTGGAAGCAAAATGAGTTGCCTTTGGAAAAAACACATCCTTCCATTTTTCATCAAGCATTGGGATTTAATGTGACCTTAGGAAGTTCTTCTCTCTACATAGAGTTGTGTCCTCATCCGTTTGGTTACTCTTTCAAACACATGGAGAGTTTTTGTTGCCTCCTACATTGTAAACTTATGTCAATTTTGTAAATTCCAACCTTGTACAATGTATACTGTAAATAGATATTCAAAAAAGAACAGAAAAGATACAATGGAAAATACAAACATTACATAGATATTTTTCCCCTGGAAACCCAAATCGGGAAAACCAACATATATTATATTCATTCATTGTGTTACATTGTTTATAATACAATATACATATAGGAGCCATCGGCATCCAAAACCCTAACCCAATGACCTATATTAGTCCAAAACCTTAATTCCTTAACCAAAAATAGAAAACCATCGGTAAAAACCATGTGCCAGAAAAACCACCTAAATACATGACACGTTTCCCGAGGCAAAAAAATAATTGGGGGGGGCGCTGCCCTCGGACCCCCACGTAGAGGGCTTCGCCCCTCTAACCCCCCTGCGTGCCTAGCATACACACTCAGACACTACTACTCGTGCAAATAATATAACACATACCCAACATTCTCCCACTTGTTGTTTTCTTTGCACACAGGGGGTTACAGGGTTACATAGTCAACAATCCAGGGCAGCAATGCCCATGGATCCTCTACACCAAGAGAACTTCTCAGTGCTCACATATTTTGTTAATGAATCTANTTCAAAGGGTCCACCTTCATCAGTGATACTTTATTTTCTTCAATCATGTCTCTCACAAAGTGATATTGAACATCAATGTGCTTTGTCTTTGAATGATAAGAAGGGTTCTTTGCTAGAAAAATTGCACTCTGATTGTCACACTCTATCCTTACATCTTGTTGTACCAACCCAATACCTGAACATAATCTTTGTAACCATACTACTTCCTTACTTTCATGAGTGGTTGCCATGTCTTCAGATTCTGTAGTTGAAAGTGCCACTACAGCCTGTCTTTTGCTCATCCAACTTATTGCTCCTCCAAACGGGTTAAGCACATACCCTCTTGTATATCTCCTACGATCCA
The DNA here is from genome assembly GCA_032191745.1 of Picea mariana. NCBI lineage: Eukaryota > Viridiplantae > Streptophyta > Pinopsida > Pinales > Pinaceae > Picea > Picea mariana. The sequence continues at coordinate 46,455 of JASDQU010948646.1, forward strand.
AATCTCCAGCCTAGTATGCATCCACAAAGACATGTATATCGACCACTCTGTCCAATCCTAGTCTTTCTTCGTAGAAAAATCCATAGCTAGCAGTGCCACGCAAATACCTGAAAACCCTTTTTACTGCAGTCCAATGCTCCTTCCCTGGTTTTGACATATACCTACTCAAAACTCCCACTGCATGTGCAATGTCCGGTCTAGTACAGACCATTTCATACATCAAACTGCCAACTGCACTCGCATATGGAACATGAGACATGTCCTCCTCTTCTTCATGTGTCTTGGGACACTGATCTGTAGATAACTTTACACCAACATGAATAGGAACCTTGACCGGTTTACATTCCTGCATATTAAACCTTTGCAATATTGTCTCGACATATTTTCTCTGATTTAACCAGATTTTCCTCTTTTTTCGATCTCTTTGAATTTCCATGCCCAAAATGAAATTTGAAGCACCAATATCCTTCATGTTGAATTTAGAGGACAACTGAGTTTTCACATCCTGGATAATCTTCTTGTTGTTTCCTATCAGCCACATGTCATCCACATACAAGACCAAATAAATCAAATGATCACCAATTAATTTAGAAAACACACAGTGATCCTCTTTGCTTCTTTTGAAGCCAAGTCCCAGCATATAAGTATCAAGTCCCAGCATACAGGGACTTTTTCAGCTTGCATACCAACTCCTTCTTTCCTTTCACAGCATAACCTTTTGGTTGCTTCATAAATATTTCTTCTTCCAGATCCCCATGTAGGAATGTTGTCTTCACATCCATCTTTTCTACTTCAAAATCAACTGCAGTAGAAACAGATAAAAAAAAATCATATAGAGGTTAACTTGTCAACAGGAGAGAAAATCTCACCAAAATCAGTTCCCTCAACCTAGGAATAACCCTTTTCTACTAATCAAGCTTTGTATTTCTCCACTTTTCCTTCTTCATTCAGCTTCTTTTTAAATACCCATTTGTTGCCAATGGGATTTCTTCCAGTTGGAAACTCCACTAGATCCCAAGCCTCATTCTTATCC
>JASDQU010948646.1:47587-63454 GCA_032191745.1 Picea mariana
CCTAACTTTTCCCATAAATCCTTGGTTGTAGCTTCCTCTGACACATTCAGTAATACTGAATCAGAGAGACACAGTCGGATTGTGCTCTTTGCCTTCCGATCCATGTTTTTCCAGTCATCTGCAGAAGTTCCTGTAGGTGCAGTACCTGGATCTACCGCAATCCACTGATCTTTGTCCACAAAAAGATCTTCCATCGTGAGCTTCCACAGCTCAAAGGTTTTTCCATTAAAATTCTCGATCTCCATCTTCAAATTGTTTGCCATTTCTTTTCACCTGAAAAACAATACCACAGATCTCCCACTGTAACAAGGCTTATCACAGTCCTGAGCCAAAACCTTGACCACAAAGGCATCCCCCTGAAGCCAATAAAGCTCCGATACCAAATGTAAATTCTAACCTTGTACAATGTCTACTGTAAACAAATATTCAGAAAAGAATAGAAAAGATATAATGGCAAATACAAACATTACACAGATATTTTTCCCCTGGAAACCCAAATTGGGAAAACCAACATATATTATATTCATTCATTGTGTTACATTGTTTACAATACAATACACATATAGGATCCAGCGGCATCCAAAACCCTAACCCAATGACCTAGATTCGTCCAAAACCCTATTTCCTTAACCGGAAATAGAAAACCATCGACAAAAACCATGTGCCGAAAAAACCACCTAAATACATGACACTTTTCCCGAGGCAGAAAAAAATTCGGGGGCCCTGCCCTTGGACCCCCACGTGGGGGGATCTTTCGCCCTGCCCTCTAACCCCCCCTACGTGCCCGGTGCAGATGCTCAGACACTACTACTCGTGCAAAGAATATAACACATACCCAACAAATGTCATGCTACCTGAGTCTGATCATCTGTCGTGCTTTTTTCCAAGGGAATGTTCACCCATTTTGAGTTGTCCTTTCTGTATTTTGTCTCTTTCCCTCATGCTCGACCATCCCAAAAAGTCGAATCAAGTCCTCGTTCAATATCAATGAAGTTCTGAGCCTGATCTTCTAGATCCTCCTGTTTTTTCCCGACAAGTCGTCAAAGGCCTCTGGGTATTGAATTCATACACTCACATTACACTCCTACCCGATTTTTGAAGATATTGAAGTTGTTTCTTGATCTCTGAAGACCTCATCTCCATCCATCAGGCGTTATTGGATTCTTGAAGATGGATACTATACTTGTATATCTTTGATTTTGATATGTAGATTTGTTGTGTATTGCTTGTGGATACACTTTATATAGTTATATGACATGGATCTGCAGTTTATTTGATTTGAAACCATGATTTATTTCTTCCTGAGCATGGGTATGCCCGCCTCGGAGAGACAATTGTTATTTTTGTAGATGGCACCCCCCAAACTCTTGTCTCGGGCTCATTCTTTACATACATTGGCAAATATTTTGTAATGTATTTTGGCCATCAAATGATATTCTGACATCACACATTAGGGGCAATCTTTTATAACCCTAAATTTCTTTACATATGCATACCTAGCCTTTGGCCCTCTTACAAGCATTGTTTTCCAAGACATCACTGAGTTGCTCTTCTAAAAAACCCATTTTTTGAAGATGTACGTGCCCTGCACCAATACTGCCTGCGTACATACACTTGTTGCACCACTACAACCCACATACATATGCATGTTGAACCACTACAACCCGCGTATACTTGAAAAAGTTGCAAAAAATAAAAATTTGCAAGGAATTCGTTGAGATTATGGGCTATTGGGTAGTTTCCCAACTAATCCACCACCTATATCCCGTCACCCAACCGAATAACCATCCTTTTTCATATAAAAGGAAGTGTTGGGGTCTCATTCCATCATCTAGACATAATAATAGTGAAACTCTTCATGTTTGACATCCCCTCCTTTCCCCAAGTAATTGCAGCCCTTTTGTGAGAATTGCCTTAAAATTTCCCAATTTGCCCTTCTTCCTCCATCAAAAACCCACTTTACTTCCCAAGAAGAAGTTTAAGAGGAGAAGCTATAATGTGGTGCACTTGGAGCTTGGTGAAGAGGATCTCTAACCAGGTTCATGGAGCAGTAGCCGGCTTTGGTTGTAAGTGATCATTGTATTATCAATAAAAGAAATACTTTTCCTGTCCCAAATCATGATGTGTCGAACATTTTCATTTGATTTATGTTTTTATTCTAACATCTAACCCTTATTTGTAAATGATTTGCATGCTTGTATCTTTTTGTTTATCTGTCTTTGAATGCAGGCCAACCTTGGGAGGAGGCATGCAGTCAGCGAAGCTTTCAAGCGCGAGAGGATCATCACCAGACGCAGAGTAGAGGTATAGTTACCCAATCCTTCTCATATTTTCTTTTCTTGTATGAGTATTTGGTATGTTTGGGGTAGTTAGAGAAGTAGTTGACTTTTAGACGGTTGTTGATCTGCCTACATTGTAAACCCTAGCATACTCATAGGGGGTTTTTCCCGCTATAAACCATGTACCTACTTCTTGATATTTGTCATCTCCACAACTGACATCATGTACATGCCCACAATAGGAACATGATAATCATGTTGAATATGTATCTTGTTAGAAACATGATTTTTATAGCTAAGGCTAGAGGTTTGTCAACAGTTTGCAAATTCATTCCTGTTACAACCAATATTGTTTTTATGTTTGACATCATCTAACATCTCCAAGGGTCGGTTTCAAAGGGAATCTTTATCATATATTATTTCCATTTCCATTTGCAACTACGTGCTACAAAATTCACTATGTGCTGCAACATTTGCTATGCGTCGCACAAAGGATATTTTCATGTAGAGAATGTCGTCGTGCAAAGGAAGTTGTCACATATAGGATGTTGTCCCATAGAGGATGTTGTCGCACATAGGATGTTGTCATGCAAAGGATGTTGTCGCATAGAAGATGTTGTTGCACAAAGGATGTTGTCGTGTAGAGGATGTTGTCATGCAAAGGATGTTGTCGCGCAGAGGATGTTTTCATGCAGAGAATGTTTTCACATAGAGGATGTTGTCGTGCATAGGATGTTGTTGCACAGAGGATGTTGTCGCACATAGAATGTTGTCACGCAGAGGATGTTGTCGCACAGAGGATGTTGTCGTGTAGAGAATGTTTTCGTGCAAAGGATGATGACACGTAGAGGATGTTGTCGTGCAGAGAATGTTGTTTTGCAAAGGATTTTTTCATGCAGATGATGTTGTCACACAAATAACGTTGTCACGTAGAGGATGTTGTCACACAGAGGGTGTTGTTGCGCAAAGAATTTTGTCGTGCAAAGGATGTTGTTGCACATCGAATGTTTTCGTGTAGAGGATGTTGTCACACATAGAATTTTTGCGGTCATAGGAGGTTTCCATGGATAGGATGTTATCTCATAGAGGATGTTTCCACGCATATGATTTTCCTACACATAGGCTACAGGGCGTACTGCGCAAATGACTGGTTTAGTATTCAACTTCAAGATCACTTTATGACCAAATGGAGAAGAATTTGGAAACTCCTGGAGGGTTTTTTGTCAAGGAAAAACGAAATAATACAAACCTCTCTTAGATTTTAAAACTGTTTCATATTTTGGGATAGTCGAAGGAATAATTGAGCCCTGTTTTTCAATTTTCATGCTTTCCTGTCCGAGATGTTTTTTTTCAACACGTATTCTAGACCATTAAAGATGAATTTAAAGAAACTGAGAGACATTTTTATTTATAACGACCTTACCTAAAAAAATCTCTCTCAGTTTTGAAAAATAATTTTTTATTAGTGATATATGATGTCATATTTAACGCCTATTTTCTGAGTTTGTTGTGCAATCTGTTGCGTTTTTGTTGTAGTTTAATGTTGCATATCAGACTTGTTGTGCAGGGTTGACTGAGTTTACATCAATGCACATGATGACTTATCACAACCATATGGTCAAATTTTTATCATTATGAATGATTGTAAAGAATATTTCGGTTACGATTATGATTTGTCAAAGTCGGGTTTTCCATTTTTAGTAAATCCATTGAAGTTGTTGTTCTCTTTCAAAGAAATCGGATCCATGATTATAGGAGAGAGTAGTTCGACCCTAGCAGCCAAGGGTGACATTAGTTTTCTATATATGGGGATCATTTTCATGTAAAAGAGTTTGGTTGGCAAAATAGTGTAGATAGTGACTATTGAATTTAGCTTTTGATCCAATTGAAACTTAATGCAGAGGTCCTAAAGATTTGATGAAAAGATTCTAACAGTGACAGATTGATGTATTGTATTCTCTCTTTGTGTATGTTATTTCATGTGTTATTTATAATCATATATATATTCTCTGTCTAAATTGGAATGTGATTTCTAGTCTACAATTCACCGTGTGGTGCTCTAGATTTGCACCATTTAGACGAACTTTGTTTCTTCTAAGAGAACTTTGAATTAATCCCCAATGGTGCTCTGAGTTGCTTCATGTTTTTTTCTCTTGCCACACACAATGATTTTTAACTAAAAACTTGTTGCTCATTTAGCCTTCATCCTCTCAATTTCATTCACTAAGTCATTTGTTTCTATCATTTTCTTAAATTGACTCCATAGCCCAAGGTATTTATTTCTTTCGCCAACAGAACCAGAAAATATTGTTTAAAGGTGTTAAATCTAGCCAATAGTTTAAATCCATATCTTGTATAGAGACGAAGTCTCCAGAGAGATCCCTCTCCAGGTCCGAAAGGATAGTTTCGGGCCTCAAAGTTTGTTTGTAGGTTTCCTCTGTCATTCATTTTCTCAGTCGAACGAAGTTTATAGAGCGCTAACATTATGGAATCGTTGTCGAGGAACGAAGGTGAAATATTCCCTGGGGGAAATGACAAAGTTCATATCTAAGTATTGATGGTGAAACGTATTCAGACAAAGAAAGGTTGTACATCATTCACCCAACAAATCCATTTTCAAGAATCTAGAATTTGAACTCTTCATGGCGACTCCAGTGTCCAAAGACTCAGTAGCTTGAAGATTTTATTGGCGACTCCAATCAAACTTCAAATTTGATTTAGAGACTCCACTAGATGACAAGATCCATTGACAAAGCTATGAAAAGAAATCATGAGAGAAAACAAGTACCTAAAGTTGAGTTTTTTCCAAGACATAATATTTTTTGTTACTAAGTACCTTTTGTCCTTTCCTGAACATGCTAAAAAAAAAATTCTTTACCTATTGCATTCAAATGATGATCATGAGAATCTTGCAATCGTATATCCTCCTCTTAAATTTGTACATATATCTCCTCAGTTTATCATTGATTTTGATCAGAATCTTCCATCTGATCCATGTGATGACCATAGCCAAGATGATGAGCCTCATGAAACCAAGGTTGATGTCTCACCCCTTTTGGTTGATCCAACACCCTCCAAGATTCAACATAGATAAATTCTTTTAAAATTACCTCACATCCTTCATGATTTTCCTCCAAAGCACTATAAGTACCTACCTGTGTTTTATGGAGAACCTAATGCCATCACAACTGAAAAACACATCCAAGTTTTTGAAAATTTTATAGATTTTTTTGAGATTGATCATGATGATGTTTTTATGAGGGCCTTCTCTCAATCCTTGAAAGGGGATACCAAATACTTGTTTAAACATTTGCACCCAGAGACAATTATCTCATGGGAGGAAATGAAGAATGTATTTTTGAAGTTTTGGGGAAAGAATAAATCTTTGGATATACAACTTACAGAGTTCTATGCCTTAAAAAGGAAAAGAAATGAAACTATTTCTACATTCAGTAGAATTTTTTCTAGTATTTATTACAATTTTCCCAAATAAATTCAACCCACTGAATTTTCTTCCATGCTCTATTATACAACAAATCTTCATGCATATTTGTCTTTCCTCCTGATGGAAAGAAGACCTAATTCCTCACAAAAAAAATTTAATGATGTCGAGGAGATTCAACACAATATCCAAGCATGTAAAGAGATTCAAAATGAGGATTTGGATGCTAAAGAACATGATAGTGAATATGAGCAGAAAACAACTGATTTGAATCTTGAGCAGACAGTTAATAATATCATAAGCCCTCTTGAAATTTTAAATGCTAATGATTTTGCAAAGGATTTGTTGGCACAGGGGCAGACCTAGGGCTCAACGCTTCAACAACGCACCAAAAAAACCCTAACTACCGACCCTTTCAGTGACACCTGCAGAGTAGGAGAAGTCTCACCCGAGGTATAAGTAGGGGGGTTACAACACTTAGGTGGATGTAACCAAGTTGGGACACATATATGTGATTCTAACACTTCGTAGAGCACTCTAGCAACACTTATAAGGTGATATGCATTAGTTCATAAGATTTTATTATCATCACAGAACAAACCCTAATATGGATCACCGCAATAACAATAAACACTTTACCCACTTAGCACTCAACACAAAGATAGATATAACATTCATTCATTCTAAGTACTAAGCATCAACAGATCTATCTAACAAACATGATAAGAAAAGCATTGATCATATTCATAGCATAAACAATACAACACAAAGAAACCAAAAGACAAAAGATATACGTGGTTCACCCCAGTGTGAGGATACACCCACCAACTACTTCGTATTCTTTATTATTCTTCAATCTCTTACATTCATCCGCTCTTGTGCACTAAGCCATAGAGACAATCTTCGCAGAGGATAGGAGATCTATGCACCACGCACTAGATCCTCCTTCCGAAAACTAGGTGAAGGCATAGAGCCAACTCCTTTATCGAGCACATAGCCTTACATACACATTATGTTGCACAAAGAAACTTAGAATTGCTTTCACTTATCCTTCCAAGCTATTGACTCCTTTCTACATTACATTCTTACTTATTTATACTTTTACAATAAGGCCTAAACAGGGATGAACCCCTGGGCTGAAATCCCATAACCCACTACAAAAAACCTAATTAACCCCTTGTTGGGTCCACAAAGCCCGCAAAAATAAGTGATATCTGCGATATTAGCTCTTCCTGGGCGCTCCATCCTCGATCACTGCATCAAAGTCCAAAAAGTGGTCAAAGATGACCAATATTTCCTCAAAACTTGGTCGAGTTCCAACAAGATTATATTCCACTTATTGAAAGAGAAGGCACTAATTTAGATTCTGATCCATCCTATGATAAGCATGGGGTTGATTGTTTTATGTATTCATTTGTAGATAGTTGAGAAGATGAATTCGAAAATTAGCTTGTTGAAGAGAAGGTTGATGTTCCAATATTTTCCTTGTTAGATGACATTGAAAATGTTGTTGATTTTCGTATATAAGATGAATATGTTGATGATTAAAAAGTTGAATTCCTAGAACAACCAACTGCATGTTCTCTATCAAAAAAAATTCCTTTTCAGCAGTGTAATGAGAGAAATCAACCTACATATCACAGTTACAAAGAATAAAGTATTGAATCAGTTGAAGGAAATTCTTTACCTTTATGCTTTTCTTCATTTAAATTGTTCAAAGAAAATTCTAAGATTATCATTAAAGCAAAGGAATGTGTGTTGATGCCAAATCACACTGATTCACTAGAACAAATTGACAAGAAATTGTAACAATCTTCTCATGTGTTTGATGAACCTATTACTTGTTATGTAGAAGGCCTTTTCAGTTCAAAATTGCATCCATTGGCCAAAGATGAATCTGAAAATGAGTGTGTTCAACAATCCAAAGAAATTGAAAAATGTGCATAAGACAACAGTGAAGAAAATGAAGAAGGTTTTGAATCAAGTGAAAGAACCTTGCCATTGTGTTTTGCTTCTTTCAAACTGCTGAAGAAAAATGTTTATAATGTTTCAAATCAGAAATCCTCCAGGAATGATGTTGAATATGAAGAAAGAGGTGGACTTGCAAATGAAAATTATCTTCCATTATGTTTTTCTTCCTTTGAATTGTTGAAAGTAAATCATGAGATAACAGGGGAAGCAAATAAGTCTGACTGCATTCACAGTGACACTATTTTACATGAGCAAATATTTATCAATGAGGAAGACCAACAACCTTCTCATGAATTTAATGACTGTTTTGTTGATTACATGGAAGGTTATTTCAGTTCAGATTTTCATCCTGTGCTTAGCTACCATCTTGGAAATAAAGATGATGGAAAATCATTGTTAATGTTAGATATGGATTGTTTTGCACTAAGGTTTTCATTTCAACTAGCACTATCTTCTGATTAAGAAGATTGTTATTTCCAGTAGTCTCAACAGATTTCTGAGCCTCTTGGTGGAAATCAATAGGTTAAATCACATGAAAAAAAGAATGCAGTGGAAGGGGTGAAACATGATTGTTGTTTTGTGCATGTTTTAGAGGATCCATTTGTAGTTTTGTTGGAGGCAATGAATAGTCCCAATGTTTTTAATTTTTTGATATTTAAATTTATAGGTAAATTCTTGAATGAATTAACAGTAAATAGGCTTTGGAGCAAGCATATGAAAAGAAAAAAAACAATGGATAAAATGTTGCATGGTTGCATTGGCATTATGATTTCACTTGATTGGCAGTTCATCTCAGCAGTTAGGGTAGGTAGGAGTATGAATAAGCTTGGTTCTATGAGTACTTCTTTCAACAATCTGCATTTTTCATTTTCAGTAGTTTCCCAATTTCAGTTTGGAGCACATACAGTTTTGGGTTTTCAACAGAAATAGGTGATAGGTCAGAGAAGAGTTTTCAATGGTTCGGGAACAACCTAATGGATAAGGCACCTGGTATATTGTTCTTTTCTACCTCACAGGGAGGATAGCATCCCCATTGGAGCTAGCTATTAGCACCATGATTTTCATAGCTAAGGCTAGAGTTTTTTCAGTAGTTTTCAAAGTCATGCCTGTTAGCACCAATATGTTTTTTATGCCTAGCATCATCTAACATCTCCAAGGGTTGGTTTCAAAGGGAATCTTTATCATTTATTTTTTTCATTTGCATTTGCAATTGCGAGCTACAAAATTTACTACATGTCGCGCGGACAATGTTGTCGCACAGAGAATGTTTTCACACAAAGGAAGTTGTCGCCCAGAGGATGTTGTCACATAGAGGATGTTGGCATGCATAGAATGTTGTCGCGCAGAGGATGATGTCATGCAGTGGATGCTGTCACGTAGAGAATGTTGTCTCACAAAGCATGTTGTCGCACAAAGGATGTTGTCACGCAAAGAATGTCGTCGCGCAAAGGATGTTGTCGTGCAGAGGATGTTGTCGCACAAATGATGTTCTTACGCAAAGGATTTTGTGGCGTAGAGGATGTTGTCGTGCAGAGGATGTTGTCACACGGAGGATTTTGTCACACAGAGGATGTTGTCGCACAGAGAATGTTGTTGCGCATAGTAGTTTGCAAAGTCATTCTTGTTAGCACCAATATTGTTTTTATGCATGGAATCATCTGACATCTCCAAGGGTCAGTTTCAAAGGGAATATTTATCATTTATTATTTCCATTTCCATTTGCAACTGTGCGCTGCAAAATTTGCTATGTTTTGCGCAGACGATGTTGTCATGCAAAGAATGTTGTCATGCAAAGGACGTTCTCATGAAGAGGATGTTGTTGCGCAAAGAATGTTGTTGCACAAAGGATGTTGTCATGCAGAGGATGTTGTTTCACAAAGGACATTGTCATGCAGAGGATGTTGTCGCGTGGAGGATGCTGTCGCGCATAGGATGTTGTCGCGTAGAATATGTTGTCACTCATAGAATGTTGTCGCGTAGAGGATGTTGTTGAGTAGAGGATGTTGTCACACAAAGGATGTTATCGCACGGAGGATGTTGTCGTGAAAAGGATGTTGTTGCGCACAGGATGTTGTCGCGCAAAGGATGTTATCATGTAGAGGATGTTGTCATGCATAGGATGTTGTCAAGCAAAGAATGTTGTCACGCAAAGGATGTTGTCACGCAGAGGATGTTGTCATGCATATGATGTTGTCGCATAGAGGAAGTTGTCCCACATAGAATGTTGTCGCATAGAGGAGGTTGTCATGCATAGGATGTTATCACATAGATGATGTTATCGTGCATATGATTTTCCTGCGCACATGCTACAAGGCATGCTTCGCAAATGACTGGTTTAGAAGTCAAATTCAAGATCACTTTCTGACCAAATGGAGATGAATTTTGAAAATCCCCGAAAGGTTTTTGTTGAGGAAAAAACAAATAATAAAATTGTATCTTAGATTTGAAAACTGTTTCATATTTTAGGATATTCGAAGGAATCTTTGAGCCCTATTTTTTTATTTTCATGATTTCCTATCTGAGACATGTTTTTACGACACATATTCTGACCAGATCGAGATGAATTTCAAGAAACCGAGAGAGTTTTTTCTTTATAGAGATCTTGCCTACAAAAAAATCTCTCCGTTTGGAAAAATAGTTTTGTATTCGTGAGATATGATGTCATCTTTAACGTTTATTTTCCCTATTTGTTGCACAATATGTTGTGTTTTTGTTGTAGGTTATTGTTCCGAAGAAGACTTGTTGTGCAGGGGTGATTGAGTGTTCAACAATGCACATGATGACTTATAACAACCATATGGTCTAATTTTTATCATGATTAATTATTGTAAAAAATATTTTGGTTATGATTATGATTTGGCAAAGTCAGGTTTTCTATTTTTAATATATCCGTTGAAGTTATTGTTCTCTTTCAAAGAAACTGGATCCATGATTCTACAAGAGAGTAGTTTGAACCTAGAATCCAAGGGTGACTTTACTTTTCGATATATGGGGATCATTTTCATGTAAAATATTTTGGTTGGAAAACAATGTAGACAATGACTATTGAATGTAGCTTTTGATCTGATTGAAACTTAATGTAGAGGTCATGAAGCTTTGATGAAAATATTGTAATAGTGATAGTTTGATGTATTGTATTCTCTCTTTGTGTATGTTCTTTCTTGTGTTCTTTATAATCATATATGTATTCTATGTCTAAATCAGAACGTGATTTCAAATATAGAATTCACCGCACGGTGCTCTAGATTCGCACCATTTAGATGAACTATGTTTCTTCTAAGAGAGCTTTGAATTCATCCCTAGCAGTGCTCCGAGTTTATTCATCTATTTTTCTCTCGCCACACACAACGATTTTTAACTGAAAAATTTTTGCTCATTTAGCCTTTATCCTATCAAGTTCAATCACTATGTCATTTTTTTATATCATTTTCTTAAATCGACTCCATAGCCCAAGGTCTTGCTTTCTTTCGCCAATAGAACCAAAAAATATTGTTTAAAGGTGTTAAATCTATTTTTTAGTTTAAATCCATATCCTATAAAGAGACAAAGTCTCCAGAGAGAGCCCTCTCTAGGTCCTAAAGGCTATTTTCAGGCCTCAAAGTTGGTTTGTATGTTTCCTTTGTCATTTGTTTTCTCAGTCGAATGAATTTTACAGAGAACTAACATATATCATGTTGGATTTCCCTCTTAGAAGGTAATCCATATGGTTCCTGAAAAATATCAACATACTTAGAAACAATATCAATTAATTCTTTGATCACATCCTTGGAAAGCCTCAGAAATTTCGACATCTTTCTCTCTCATGACCATGAGTACATATATCTTATTAGTGTTTATGAGTCTCTTCATTTGTCCTGCACTAACAAGTGTTGTGTTTACCCTCATGTTCGGAGATCTAACAATGTATTCCACTCCCTCCTTAGTAAGGTGGTATTTGTTCTCATGATGAAAGAAGACTGATTTTCTATCATAAAGATAAGGACTCCCCAACACTATTCCATATATGTCAAGTGATACAACATCCAAATCCACTTCATCAATCAAATTTGAAGCAATATCAAATCTGACCCTACATTGTTTGGTGACAATAAGTTTTTCTTTATCACATACCCAACCAAGAGGATAAGGCTTTGGATGTGGATTCGTTTCAAGACCCAGCCTTTTGACAAGTGCTTCAAATATCAAGTTTACTTGGGAACCCATATCAAATAATGTATCTATCTTAGTGTGTTTAGATACAAATATTATATGAAATAATTCATTACTCATTCGTGCATCATCATGAGATTCATTATTGGAATTTTAACTAGCATGAAGGGAATCTTTACCTTATACTCCAACCATTGTGATCTTTCCTTCACCTCCTGAATCAGAACCAAGATATTGTTGCTATGTAGCAATGGTGTTTTTCTTCCCCTTTCCACCAAATTGTTTCGGTCTCTTCTCTCGATGTAGTTTCCAACAATGTTCATCATCTTGACCACTTTTCTCGCAATGAGTGCAAGATGGATTTCCTCCTTCTCTCATCACTATCGCAGTCTTCTTTTCCTTCCTTTTAAACTTCTTAAATGGTTTATGTGGGATATTGGAAGGTTTCTTTGTCAGATATTCTTGAACATGCTTTCCCTTGTTCTCAAGGTGAGTGGATTACACAAAAACTTCGTCAAGACTAGTGGGGTTAAATAAGATCAAAGTAAGACGAATATAATTGTAAAGTGTGCCAATATACTTCATTAAAATTTCATAAGAATCCAAAGGAATGTTTAATTCTAGAGATTTCTTCCTAAATTATTCTGTGAAACTCTATACAATTTGACTGTTACTTTGTCTTAAAGTTTGTCATTCCATCATTGGCTTATGTAAATAACCTAATGGATAAAATTTCTTCCTTATCGCTGATTTAAATTATGACCACAAGGAAAGAATATTACCACACTTACTTTTGTCCTGAAGTTTTTTCTCCCACCATACGAGAGTGGTGCCTTCCAACAGAAGAGAATCCAATTGCACTTTAACTTCCTCTTCATCAATATGTTGAACACCACGACAATATACTTCAACCTGTCGAATCTAATTATCTAACTTTTCAGGATTATCATCTCAATTAAACATAGGTAAAGCAAATTTCTCATCAAGATTTAATAATGGTTTCCTAAAAGAGGCTTTATGGGTAGAATGATGATAATGATCAGAATGATCAGAGGAAAAATAGCTAGAACTTGATGGTGAATATGGAGGCTCATGAGGGTCTTCTCCAACCCCTTGATTTACCGAAGAATCATCATTAGCACGCGATTCCTTTTTCTTCCCTTTATTCTTCATCCTCTTCTCGTAGTCTCCATACATTCATTCGACCATTTCTGACATGTGATAAAATACCATATGGAAGTTTTATCTTGTTCATCACACTTGTCCTCCTCTACCATTGTATTCCTTTGAGATGCACGAACAACTTTGGTATTGAAAGTCTTAACAATTCCTTCACCCTGTTTATACTTGGCCCTAGTAAACAGTCACACTCAACAATTCAAGTAAAATATGACTACTCTAATACCAACATGATCCAAGATATTTTAATTGAGTGACTTATAAAGAATTGCATTAAATGAGCATAAATTAAAGTGCACCATTAAAGAAGGAAAATCTCAATAATGAAGATACATAAGAATCAAATTTGAACACAAAAAACTTGACTACATCTCTAGGTCCTTCTCTCAAATGGGTAGGCCTTTTTATTAACTCAGCGAAATAATTTAGCAAAATACATAAGTATACCTTATTATAAAATCAAGCTACAGAATTTTTTCTCAGATCAGAAAACAAAAAACACCATTGAATTTGTGGCATCGAATTAGCTAAAAATGACTATCTCCATGCTTCGATCTGACTCTGGCACTCCTAGGCCCAAGAGAAACTTTGTCTTGGTTTTCATGCCCTGCAACCTACAATAAAGGTTGAATAATTTGTCTTGAAAACCCTATCGTTCTATATGTAGGACCCTATTTAACAAAGCCTAATAAAATTCATAAATTTAAACATAAAATTTCTTTCAACGTATAAGCAATTTCATTATTTAGCATATAAGCATATTCAACAACATGATGATAACCACCTAACACATCGTAATAATGAAAATACATACCTCTAACTGATGTTATTTCTCCAATTCTATCGGTCCAAGCTGAAGCTGAAACTCTGATCAAGTTGCTCTGCCCAAACTCTGCCCAAAACTGAATCTTTCCTCCCCACCAGCTAGGAACAGAGCCTATCCGGCTCCTTAGCTCC
The DNA here is from genome assembly GCA_032191745.1 of Picea mariana. Taxonomy (NCBI): domain Eukaryota; kingdom Viridiplantae; phylum Streptophyta; class Pinopsida; order Pinales; family Pinaceae; genus Picea; species Picea mariana. The sequence continues at coordinate 61,565 of JASDQU010948646.1, forward strand.
AGGATTCCGTGAGGATTCTTGGCCCCCGAGCCCAAAAATCCCAGCAATTGATGCTCCCCTATAACATTCCACCCCCAAAATCCCCAAAACAGAAAAATACAGTCCCTTAATAAAATAATGCTTCCTTCCTTCCCCAAAATCCAAAAGTACTCTCCCCGAATGCCTCTACCCCCTCATATCTTCTTTCCCATTCACCACCTCCTCCCTTTATTCAATTCCACCTACCTTATCCCTCCATTTAATTCCTTATCCCTCCACTCAATGCCTTATCCCTCCATTCAATGCCTTATTCCTCCAATACTTTAAGTTTTCTATTAAATAATTTAAAATTTATTAAACTTTAATTCGTTACCCAAACATTAAATGAGTTGATTAATTAATTAATTAATTAATCAATATACATTAAACAATAAATAAATAATATTATTAATAAATAATCATTATTTAACTAATATACATTAGGACAGTTCATTATTTAATTAATTAAACTTAATGAACCTTAAGGAATTATTTAACTAGGGTTTTTACATACACCCACCCTTCAGGAAACTTCGTCCCTAAGTTTAAAGTATTTTATGATACAAGGTAAAAGACACATGGTTCACACATTCATAACAAATAACCAACATTATTAGTAAGTAAGCCAAGAAAACTCGTACATACTAGTGTACATGTACAATAAATGCATGTGTAGCTAGTACATACAAGCATCGTGCATGTACTAATAATCAATAACTATCACCCTTATAGTAATTTATGTATGCATCCAATCCAATCAACAAGACTATTCATTTTATAAAAGACAATATACCAATCAAATGTTTGTGAATTCCGTTAATTACAATAATCTAGCTCAATAATTTTATTTAGACAATTGTGGTTTAGTTACGTAATTATGAATATTTATATATACCCATTTTCTTTTCAGAAGGGAAAAACAATAAATTTTAACATAAGACAAATCTCCATAAACTCTCAACTATTTCTACTTATCCTTCCTCCCTAACTTACTTCCATCTTCATTCCTATCCTTCCTCTGTTGGACTATCTTAGAGTGTCAACTATATTGACCTAACTCCAAATAGAACCCGTAAGCAGAAGTGTCACTATCTTGACCAAGCTTCCCCAGCAAGCAACTAACAGTCATCATCATACATCTAGGGGAGCGTGAGCTAACACTGTCCTCCCATGACTACAGGTTTTGGAGGATACACGGTGGGAAATGACTCCACCCCTCCTAATCATGACAAGGGTCCACACCCTACAATGGAATGTACAATGGCACCGTGTTGCTGGGATTTTTGTCATCGTCTATTCAGTTTCGGGCAGTCTCACCACCTGAAATCCTGCACTGGTCCACATATCATAGCAATGCATCCAAACCAATATAATTTCACATAAAAATATTCATACCATATTGTTTCTCGGCCAGTGGTCATGACATCCACTTTCATCATCATTATCCCTTGGCTATTTCATAGCCCATAACCTACAGATTATTCTGTAACACAAACTCATACATATCTATGCATTATTATCATGTAATTACATACAACTATGATTTCAATTCGGTATCAGGATACCAACAAATTTAACATCAAAGTTTTCAAGTTATAAATAGATCTCATAATATCCATAATTCAATTAACGTTACCCATTCATCAAATCATCATTTACATAATAGATTGCATCATATCCAACATTATTCAAATAGCATTTAAACCTTCATAGGATTCTCATTCACACAATATATCGCATCATATCCATCATCATCAATAACAATTAAACATTCATAGAATTTACATTCACATAGTAGATCGCATCATATCCATCATCATCAATAACATTTAAACATTCATAAAATTTACATTCTCACAATATATCGCATCA
>JASDQU010948647.1:0-14408 GCA_032191745.1 Picea mariana
AATAAATGTACAGAGACTATAAAAATAGAGTGAAAGACTCGTTAGAATGGTGGCAGCTTATCTCTAAGAAGAGATGTGATGGCTACTCGCATTCGCAAGAAGAAGATTACAATGAGGCTCTGAAGGAATTTTTACAATAAACATGAATGTCAAAATTCCTAGACATCCAAAAAGATAACCCTAGGAGATGAAGCGCCAAAAGTCATGTAGGCCCTGTTTGGGTAAGTTAGTACATCAACTTCCCAGGGTTGTAACTTTTGCATACGATATCCGTTTTAGGGATATGATAGCTCATTGGAAAGGTATCATTGAGGAGATTCATTTTGGGGGCTCAATAATTCCTTAGGCTATCAATTATAACCTCAATCTCAAAAAACCTTCATTTAGGCCCTCAAAATGGCCCTGAAAGTTAAAACCTGCTAAAAATAGTAAATTGCCAAAATTGCTAGAAAACTATTTTGAGTCATTTGGAAAAGGTGGGTGGACACCGATATCCACCTAGATCAATATAAAAGAGAAGCATTGATCCCAAATGTCTAGTGTTGTTATTGTTGTGTCTATATGAATGAATGGTAGGCTTTCTGTTTGATTACAATTCTATGTGTTTATTTGTTCTTATGTTATGAATGCATTTACATGGTTGAATGTATGAATCTATGAGGATTTAGATAATTTTAAACTGTTTCTCTTCATGATCTTATGAAAGGAGTGCATATTGTCCACAAGGAGTGCGTTGACAAAGTCTAGTTCGACTCAGAAACTCAGAAAATATAGTGTGAAGATTTCATTTACAAGGAATGCAAAGTGTCCATGAGCCATGCATTGATAGAGTATTTTGAATCATAGATTCAGGAGAGACAACCTGAAGCTTTGTTTGAGAGAGTGTAAGAAGACCTGTTGCAAGGTGTTCACAGAGTCAAAATTTGACTAAGTGTCAAAAAGGCATTTTGAGAAGTTCATAGTTTCAAGGAGGAACAAGCTCAGAAGAGATAGTGGACAAGAAGTCTTCAATAGGGAGGAGTATTTTAAAATTCCCCAAGTTAACGTGCAGGATCCATTTGGAGGAAGTGATATCATTACAAACCATCATATCTGGGAGAGTTGGAAGGTGGTTAGTTGTGGGTTCCTTCAGAAATTCATGAATCAGAGGATTTTGAGTGTTGAGGAGTGAAAATCACCGAAGACCAAAGTCACGAAGAGATCCTAGCCATTGATTTGAAGTTGGATATGTGGCAGCGAGTAAGCGAGTTCGAGGAGAAGAGATTCGGAGAAATTTTGGAGTGTAAAGGGAAATATCCATGAAGTCACGAAGAAATAAGTAGATCTGGACCATTGGATCCAGAAGAACACATGGAACAGATCCATGTGTTCGGGGAAAAGTTACTTCGGAGGAAAATAGGTGAGGTGAAGCCAAAATGCTCGAAGCATGAATTAGCGAATTCTATAGGAGTCATCAATATGAGGAAGACACGCATCAACATATCGAGGACTTTGGAGAAATAAGCAAAGGAGAAGGTGGATTTGTTGACTAGAATTCACCCGAAGCTCCATCAGGTAAGAAGTTGAATCCCAACCGTCAATTTGAGTGGACATGTGGTGTGATCTTCATCACTTCGAAGGTAGATCACTTCGAGGGAAAATGAGGGGTGAAGTCTCGAAGGTCAAAAGTCTTGAAGTGCCAAAATCCATTGGAATTGTCCATTGGAAAAGGACACGTGGCGCTCGATCAACAGCTTCGCATGGAAACTAATTCAGGGAAAAAGGGTGTTGAAGCATTCAAAAATATGAACGCCAAACTCTGAAGTAAATCTCAGTGGTTGGTTGTCGGAGGGGTGTGGACCGTAGATCTATTCCAAGAGAGTTCATCGGTTCGAAGTTTGGGTAATAAGGCTCCAGTTTCATTCAAAAGAATCAAATGCCGAAGTCTAAAGCATATCACAGTCGTTGGCTGTAAGTGGAGTGCGACCCATAGATCTGGCCTGAGTGTTTTCACCGATTTGGAGATCAGGGAAAAAGGTGTAAGATGAATTCAAAATCTCTAAAGCGTGAAGTCGCGAAGGGATCTGGACCGTAGTCATAGGCCGTGGTAATATTGAGAGAAGAGTCTAGCCCAGGAGATATTACTCATATATTGGTGTCACCAGAGGTGCCATAAAAGGTTGTGCGAGTAATTTGATCCTATAGTTGACATCAAAGTGACATGTGTGTAATTTGTTCCAGAGCCTATTGGAGGCCTGAAGAGCTGATTCAAGTAAGGTATTTGAAGATCCAAGACTGGAAGGTCAAGTAGCCCCAAGGAGAGAAGGGGGGTCTACATAAAGTGGTATTAGAGCCTAAAGAGCCTCAAATTGTGCTATGTGAGTGAAGAAACTTTCAACACAATGTCGTCAGGAATACGTGCGGAGCCACCTGTAAAAAATCAAGCGGTGGAAAGGGAGATGAGAGAACTTCGTGCAAGGCTAGATGTTATGGAAACAATGCAAAGGAGAGCACCTGATGCTAGAGATGTCATTGATGCAAAAAACGAAGAGAGGGAAGTTGAATAATTTGTAGCATAGAATGTTGTGGAAGAATGCTTGTTGAAAACTTTTGTGAAATTCAGAGCTAGAGAAAAGATAGACATCACAATGTATGAAGGAAACTTATATGTTAAAGAATTGCTTGATTGGATACGAGCAATGGATAAGTACTTAGAATATGAAGACATTGATGAGGATAAAAAGTTAAAACATGTTGTCACTAGGTTGAAATGACATGAAACATTGTGGTGGGATGAAATATAGGCTGATAGAATAAGCAAGGGGAAAAAAAATATCAAGAGTTTGGATAGAATGGTAGCTAATATGAAAGCTAAATTCATACCCCAGGATTACCGGATAAATCTGTTCAAGAGGTTGAAGAACCTAAGACAGAAATGAATGATAGTTAAAGAGTACACAGAGGATTTTTGTAGGTTGAACATTAAGGTTGGAGAGAGAGATAAATATGACAAAAAGGTTTCCAAGTATATCAATGACCTGAGATATGAAATCTAGGATAAAATTAGCATGATGACAGTAAGGACAGTGGAGAATTCTTATCAGATGGCACCAAAGTCAGAAGAAAATTTGGCTAGGAAGTAGAGTCAACGAAGCTAAGGTAGAAGTCTAAACATAGGTAAGGGAATTGTCCATGACAAGGCACAAAAGCCCAAGAGTGATACTGAAAAGCCACATAGACACTCAGAAAGAGGAGGAAGTTCCCGAGGGAGAAAAAGTGGTGGAAGAAATTATTTTCCTTGAGGAAGAGGAAGAGGCAGAGGATGAGAGGTGAAGTGTTTTTCCTATGGAAAGACATGACACATGTCTTTGGAATACCCCTAGAGAAAAAAAGGAGGAGGTGAAGCTCACATTTCAAAAGCGCAAAAGCAGAATGTTGAAGTATAAGGCATAGAAGATGGAAAATCTATGATGATGACGAAGGTTCTCTTGAAACCAGAGCCAGAGGTTGAAAATCCAATGCAAAGGAATAGTTTGTTCAGAACATATTGCAAGACTAAGGATAGATTATGCAAGGTGATAATTGACAGTGGGATCACTGATAACTTAGTATCCACAGAGATGGTGGAGAAGTTGGAGCTGGAGACAACTTCACATCCAAGTCCGTATAGAGTCTCATGGTTGCAGAAAGGACACCAGGTAATGGTAACTAAACAATGGCTAGTTGAATTTAAGATAGGATAATATGGAGATGAGATTTTGTGTGATGTGATTCCCATGGATGTATGTCATGTTTTGTTGGGGAGACCATGGTAGTTTGATAGAAATGTCATTCATGATGTGAGAAGAAATACTTATACTTTGGAAAATAATGGTAGGACACACATGTTACTGCCAATAGAGGAGAAGAAAGTAAAGGAAGAATCTAGTTGATGTAGACCCCCACCTCAGTAGGGTCCTCTTGGCCTCCTGACCTATGCATCTTTCTACTTTATTGAGCTGGAATGGCTCTTTAGTTCCCACTAGAACTTTCACACATACAACCACAGGTCCTTCTTATAAGTTACACTTGTGCGAACAAGCGCTAGGTGTGAAGCTCCACTCCACGTGACCAACCGAGGTGATCACGAACTTCACCCGAAAAGGTGTTTTGGGTTTCATGACTTCCCAATTTCTATTGTGAGCCTCTCTGACTCCTTTGACTCCTAAAACCCTGAAATGGGCTAATAGATCTTTAGCTCCTCCCTTATGCCTCAACCACACGACCTCAGTCACGTCCTAGGGTCCACTTCCGAGCACATTGGGATTTTGTGACTCTTATCCTCTCTCCTGAAGTCTAAAATCGCGACTTCTTCTCCTCAGATCGACGACCCTGAGCTTCCCATGATCTGACGGTCTAGATTATGTCAGAATTTTGAGTATCGGGATTTCACAACTCAAGACCTCCAAGTCACGAATTTCTCCACACTCTGACTCCCAAAATGCATAAATCCAAAATCACAATACCAATGGCTCCCATTGATCCATATCTAACGACGAATATTCATCCTAGGCTTGAAAGTGTTGAAAGATACTCACCCTTAACTTCTTCGTTGCTCCACTGGATCCAACGGTCCATGGAGAATTGGTAGTTCTCCCTTTGAGAATTTAAATCGTCCGTTCAAGGTCTCGATGCTCCTGGCCAAATAAATCGGTGTCTCCTTCTGAGCTTAATTTCTATTAGGTGACTTCAGACTCATCTTCCCTTAAAACTCTTCAAATTATCTATCCCTCTTGAGCTGGGTTCTTGTTGCAAACTCAAGGAATTACAAGGGATTCTTCTCGTACTCCTTGCGGCTTCATGATAGTCTCTGATTATTTGAAATTATCAGTTCTGCACACTCCTTGCAACAAAATCTCTTCAACCACTCACTGGATTGGAAAAGTCTAATACCTCAACTTGCCTATGCACACCTTGTACAAATCCACCTCCTGGTACGGATCAACATTGTATGGATCCACATACGGATCAACATGCTCTTTTGTACGGATCCACTTCCTGGTACCAGTGATGCAACACCAATTGTATGGATCCACTCTCCTATGTTGATCCACTTCCTGGTTGGGACTTTGCAATCGCTCTTTAATCTTACTATGGAGATCTTGCATCTTTGTTGCAAAATCCTTTGCTCCAACACTTATGAACTCATTTTTCTCCAAGTCGCTCAACTCGGATACTCCTCTTGGATGCATTCCATACATTATCTGGAATGGAATTTTTCCTGTTCTCCTGTTAGGTGAGTCATTGTATGCAAATTCCTCTTGTGGAAGACTCTAATCCCACTGATTGTGATTTTCAGCTACTAAACTCCTCAATAAATCTCCCAAACTCCGATTTACTACCTCAATCTGTCCATCCATCTAAGGGTGATATGCTGAGCTAAAAGATAGATTTGTTCCCATATTTTTCCATAGTGTCCTCCAGAAATGACCAACAAATTTGGTATCCATATCTGAAACAATACTCTTGGGTAAACCATGAAGTCAGACAACTTCTTTGAAAAACAGGCTTGCAATGTGTGTTGCATCACTGGTTTTTTGACATGGAATAAAATGTGTCATTTTTTAGAATCTGTCGACTACCACAAATGTGGAATCAAAACCTATATGTGTCCTTAGTAGTCCTAACGCAAAATCCATTCTTACCGCATCCCACAGATTCTCTAGTACCGACAATGGTTGATACAACCCTGTATTTTTTATTTTTCCCTTTGCATGTTGGAAAATTCTACATTTGTTGACAAATTTCTTGACATTTGTCCACATACCTAGCCAATATTACAAACTGTTTAGTTGCGCAAATGTTTTTTCATGTCCGAAATGTCCATCCAATCCCCCACTATGTTTTTCCTTTAAAAGGTTGTCTCCCATAGAACTCTTTAGGATACACAACTAATTTCCTTTAAATAACAGTCCATCCTAAATCAAATACTCAATCCATTGGCTCCTATATATTAAAACATGATTCTCACGTGCTTCATATGCATCCTTGAAATCTGAATAATCTCTGTACATTTCTTCAAGGCTATAAAAACCTAAGGTCTTCACACTAAACTCCTGCAGAATCAAACATTTCCTTCTCAATGCATCAACAACCTTGTTAGCAGTTCCAGAAATGTGCTTTATAACAAAAGTAAAGTTTTGCATAAATTCAACCCATTTTGCATTTTTCTGGTTCAATTTCTCCTGTATGGTTATAAACTGTAAAGCATGGTTGTCTCTACAGAAAACGAACCCCTTCGGAAACAGGTATTGCCTCCATTTCTTCAGCGCCTGTATGATTGCATAAAACTCCTTATCATACGTGGAATATTTCATCTTGGTTTCGTCTAGCTTCTCACTGAAGTATGCAATTGGTCTATTGTCTTGAATTGAGACTACTCCAACCGCAAATCTACTCATTTCACATATGACTTGAAATTTTTTACTGAAATTCGGTAGAACCAAAACTGGTTGTTCGGTTATCTTCTCGTTTAACAAATTGAAACTTCGTTCTTCTTCCTCTCTCCAATGAAAATATTTATGTCTTTTCTTAATGGTGTCCATCATTGGTGCAGAAATTCCACTAAAATTTCTGATGAATTTCCTATAAACACTGGTTAGTCCATGGAAGCTTCTAACTTCAAAGATATTCCTTGGTGATGGCCACTCTTTGATTTCTTTTACCTTTTTTAGAATCCATCTTCAACTCATCCGAAGAGATCACAAACCCCAAATAAATGAGTTCTTTCTTCATGAAAGATGACTTCTTCAGATTTATCAACAACTTCTCTTGATGCAGCCTTCTCATCACTAGAGTTAAATTTCTCAAATGATATTCCTCAATCTTATTGAAGATCAGTATATCATCAAGATACACAATTATAAACTTTCCAATGAAATATTTCAAGACTTCGTTTATTAATCTCATAAAAGTACTTGGCACATTCGTCAAGCCAAACAGCATGAAAAGCCACTCATATAGTCCTTCATTCGCCTTGAATGTTGTCTTCCATTCATCACATTCCCTCATTCTAATATGATGATATCCGCTTTTCAAATCAATTTTTGAAAAAAAAATTGCTCCACTCAAACAATCCATCAAGTCATCAATCCTCAGTAAAATAAATCTATACCAGATGGTGATTTTGTTTATAGCCCTCGAATCTGTACACATTCTCTGTCCACCATCCTTATTTGGAATCAACACTTTTGGCACATCGCATGGACTCAAGATTTCTCTAACCAACCCTTTTTCCATCAAATCCTGGACTTGCTTCTTGACCTCTTCATTCTCCCGCGGCATCAATCTGTACACTACTTTGTTTGGTAAACTCGCTCTTGGTATACGTTCAATGTGATGGATTATACTTATGATGGGTGGAAATGAATAAGGAAAATCGTCCACCACTGTATCAGTGAAATTCTCCAGCAGTCCTCGAATTTCCTCAGGTAGATCATCTATCGAAGTACTGGTCAAGATGACTCTAGGTTTTCTCACCACAACAAACTGCATTTCTTCACCTTTCCTTACTTCATCCATAAATTCCTTCCCACTCATGAGAAGTATAGTGTTGTTTGCTTCTTCTTTCACCTTCTTGTCTTCAATCGAAAGCAACATGTGTGTCTTACCATTCTTCTCCAAGGTATAGGTGTTCTTTCTTCCGTCATGAATAACATTTCTGTCATATTGGCAAGGCCTTCCCAACAAAATATGACATACATCCATGGGAATAACGTCACATAATATCTCATCTCTGTATCCCCCTATCTTAAATTCAACTAATCATTGTTAAGTGATCGTTACCTGATGTCCTTTTTGCAACCACGAAACCTTGTATGGGCTTGGATGTGCAGCTGGATCCAATTCTATCTTTTCCACCATCTCTGTGGATTCTATATTATTTGTGCTTCCACTATCCGCTATCACTTTTCATACCCTGTCCTTGGTATTGCAAGTAATTCTAAACAAATTGTTCCTTTGGAATGGATTCTCTATCTCTTTCTTTGGCTTCAAGAGAATTTTCATCATCATTAAGGATCTCCCGCCTTCTGTATTTTCTTCCTCAACATTTCTCCTTTGTGCTTATGAAATGTGAGCTTCACCTCCTCCATCCTTTTTTCTATTGGTAAATTCAAAATATTTATGTCCGATCTTTCCACAGACAAAACACTTTACTTCACCTCCTCTACCTTTTCCTCTTCCTCTTACTCGTAGAAAAGTGTTCCTATCGGCATATTGTATTCCCTGTGAACTTCCTCCCCTTTCTGGGTGATTATGAGGTTTCTTTTCTTCATCCTTGGGATTCTGTACCCTATCTTGGGAAAATTATTTGCCTTTACTCTGACTTCTACCTCTGCCCCTTTGACCTTTCATTCAGACCAATTTCTCTTCTGCCTTCAGAGCAATCTAATAAGCATCTTCTACATTCTTGATTCTCACCATGCTCATCTCATCTTGAATTTCATATCTCAAGACATTCATGTATCTAGAAACCTTTTCATCATCACTCTCACGATGACCAGCTCTAATGTTTATCCTATAAAACTCCTCTGTGTATTCCTTCACTATCATCCCTTTCTGTCTCAAGTTCTACATTCTTCGGAACATATTGATTTGGTAATCTCTGGGTATAAACTTGGCTTTCATCTTGGCGACCATCCTGTCCCAGCTTTTGATTCGTTGTTTTACTTTACAATTCCTGTCAGCCTATAGTTCATCCCACCACAGTGTTGCATGTCCTTTCAGTCTAACATCATGTTTAACCTTCATATCTTCTTCGACATCTTCATAGTTGAAGTATGTATCTAGATCTCTAAACCAATCTAGCATCCCCTCAACGTCTAAGTTACCTTCATACATCGGGATATCCATTTTTTCTCTGGCCCCTATTCTTGCAACTTCTTTGAATAGATGTTCTTCTGCAACATCTTCGGCTACAAGTTCTTCTTCTTCAGGTCTAGCTTCATTCTCTTTTTCGGATTCACTAACATCTCCAGTATCAACCATTCGTTTATGTGTTGTCTCCATAGAATCTAATCGATCACAAAGTTCTCTCATTTCCCTTTCCACAAATGGATAGGGCATAGGTATCTCTTGGTGTCTTCTTGGCGGAATTGTTTCAATCTGTCCATGCATAATTCAAATAAAAAATGTCCTTTGTCCCCCCTCCACAGAAAAAAAAAGTTGTTAGCTAAGCTATAATACCACCTGATGCAGACCCCCACCTCAGCAGGGTTCGCTTGGCCTCCCGACCTATGGATATTTCTACTTCCTTGATCTGGAATGGCTCTTTAGTTCCCACTGGAAATTTCACACATACAACCATAGGTCATTCTTAGAATTTATGCATGTGTGAACAAGAACAAGGTGTGAACCTCCACTCCATGTGACCAACCGAGGTGACCACGACCTTCACCTGAAAAGGTGTTTCGAGTTTCATGACTTCGCGATTTCTATTGTGAGTCCCTATGACTCCTTTGAATATAAAAACCTCGAAATGGGATAATGAATCTTTAGCTCCTCCCTTATGCCTCAACCATATGACCTCAATCACGTCCTGGGGTCCACCTCTGAGCGCGTCGGGATTTTGTGACTCGTGAGTTCATGATATGACTCTTCTCCTGTCTCCTGAAGTTCAAACTCGTGACTTATTCTCCTTGGATCGATGACCCTGAGCTTCCCACGATATGATGGTCCAGATTATGTTGTAATTTCACGTATCAGTATTTCACAACTCAATACCTCCAAGTCACGACTTTCTCCACACTCTGACTCCTGAAATGTCGAAATCTGAAATCACAAAATCAACAGCTCCCATTGATCCAGATCTAACAATGACTATTCCTTCTGGGCTTGTGAGTGTTGAAAGACGCTCAACCTTAACTACTCCACTGCTCCACTGGATCAAATGTTCCATGGAAAATTGGTAGTTCTTCCTCTGATAATTTAAATTGTTCGTTCAAGTTCTCGATGCTCCTGGCCAAATAACTCGGTGTCTCCTTCTGAGCTTAATTTCTGCAAGGTGAATTCAGCCTCATCTTTCGTTCGAACTCTTTGAAGTCTCTATCCCTCTTGAGTTGGGTTCTTGTTGAAAACTCGAGGAAATAGAAGGGATTCTGCTCGCGCTCCTTGTAGCTTCATGATAATCTTTGATTATCTGAACTTCTCAGTTCTACGCACTCCTTGCGATAGAAGCTCTTCAACCATTCACTGGATTGGAAAAGTTTAAGACCTCAACCTTCCTATGCACACCTTGCATGACTCTATGATATGATTTCACTTATGTTGGTATGAGAACAACGATATCTCTCCTGAGATTTTTCTAAGGTAAAACTCAAAATCTTGTCAACTCACTCCTTCTAGACCTTCACTACACTCCTTGCAAGAATTCTCAGGAAGATAAACAATTGAAAATTACACTCTCCTTCTCATGACTTCATACATTTGACATGAAATCATACACGTACACAGCATTGAAACAAATTCACAATAGATAATATAAGAAAACTACATACATACCATTCAATAGATGCAAACAGTAATCATCATAACACCATGAAATTGGATCAAAGCATTCTTATATTAATTCAGGTGTTTCTGTACATGGATTCTATAGAAACAATGATCCATATGGATATCAATGGCCACCCACCTTTTCCAACTGGCTCAAAAAAGTTTTCTGACAATTTTGGCAATTTACTATTTTTAGCAGTTTTAGCTTCACGGGCCATTTTGAGGGCCTAAATGAAGTTTTTTCAGGATAAATCTCCTCAATGATAGATAAAGGAATAATTGAGACCCCAAAATGAATATCCTCAATGACACCTTTCCAACGGGCTATCACACTCCTAAAACGGAGATTGTATGCAAAAGTTACGACACCGGGAAGTTGATGTATTAACTTACCCAAACGGGGCCCACATGACTTTTGGCACTTCATCTCCTATGGTTAGGTTTTTGGATGTCTAGGGTTTTTGAAATTATTTCTTATTGTAAAAAGGCCTTCCGATCCTCATTGTAACCTTCTTCTTGTGAATGTGTGCTGCTGTCACATCTCTTCTCAGAGATAAGCCACCACCATTCCAGCAAGCTTGTTTCCGCTGCATTTTATAGTTTCATCTTATTTCGTTATTGAATAGAAAACCAGTTTTACTGTATCTCTATTATTTTGTGTTAATCACCTGTTAATAATCTGTATTCATTTCATTCTACTCATAAAATCCATATCAGTGGTATCAGAGTAGTCTGCTCCTTGTCGTCTTAATGCATGTCCCCAATGAGGTCGGAGTACAAAGAGTTGGGTCTCGAGATTGTTTCTCTTGAGGAAAGAAGCTCTCACATGCCCAAGCCACCTCACATGGCAGGAGAAAATAAAGATGATGGGATAGGATATCCTTTCAAACTATTTATTGAGGAATCCCTCACACAATAGAGGAACGAGATGATGGATAGTTTTGTGCAAATCCTTCGGCGACTACCAACAGACGACACATCTTCTTCGAACGGAGGCGACGCCCCCTTCAAGGTACAAATAAACTTCGATATTCCTATATTTGAAGGTCAGATAGATGAAGATGTTGTAGACAAGTGGTTGAATCTAATAGAAGGGTATTTTTCTATCCATAACTTTTCGAATAAAGAAAAGATTACTTTTGCGCTCCTCAAAGTAGTTCCCCATGTCAAAGATTGGTGGGAAACTTTCTATGAGAAAAAGGAAATAGAGGAAACCTCATTATTTTCAGTCACGGCCACCTGGGAATCCTTTAGGGATTCTATTAAGGAATAATACTACCCTGTCGGAAGTTATGACGACCTGTATACCAAATGGACCACACTGCCGCAAGAAAGAGACCAGGAAGTGGAAGATTTCACAACTATCTTCCATACCTTGCACACCAAGTTGGGTGTCAAAGATTCAGAGTGAAATCTGGTGCTCAAGTATCGTGGTGCTCTACATAGATACATCCAGACCGAAATGGAATTTCTGGACATCTCATCCTTGGGCACGACCTACCGATATGTCGTCAAAATCGAGTAGAAGCTCAAACAAAAGACGCAGCAATTTGGGCCTGGGAACCCCTCACAACAAAAGTTGGGAAAGAGTAACCCCAACCCACCGAACAAAGGACAGAACAAATATGGGCAGTATCAGGACAACCAATCCAAGACACAAGAAATGAAGGACACTAGAAAGACAAAGAAAGGTACTGGGAAGTGGTGCGACTTCCATAAGAGCCCTTGGCATAACACTGTTGATTGTCGCTCAAAGCAGTCATTGATGGATGAAGTGAAAGCCTCTGAATCATATGTATATTATGACTTTGAGCTAGAACCAGAAATGGGAAGATGAATCATTGACACGGAACCCAGTGCCACCATTGCTACCACCAAGCTCCAGCCTGGTGAACCAGATGAGCTAGAAGAAGGAGAGAGCCTCTTCCATTCACAGATGTGGGTAAAAGGCACCCTGCTACACTTCATCATTGATAGCGGTAGCCAGAAGAACCTCATCTCAGAAGAGGTCATCAAGTGGTTGGCCCTGCCAACAACGTCGCACCCACAACCATACACCATTGGATGGCTCTGCCAAGGAAGCGATCTTCGCGTCAGCCAACAGTGTTGACTGTCGTATGGCATCAAGCCCTTCAAAGACAAGGTACTGTGTAATGTTGCTCCTATTGAAGTTTGTGATGTTATTTTGGGCCAACCTTATTTATGGAAACGTCATGCTATATATGAGTCTAGGCCTCGAAGTGTTATTATTACTTTGAACAGGAAATTGTACAGGATACCCGAGGCAGTCCCACCTAGTGCTATTTCCTTGATCCCTACTAAGCATTGAAGGAAGGTCATCTCTCAAAAGGGGAAGTTTGTCTTCTTCATGATTTTCTCTCAGAATAAGAGAAAGATCATAGCCACATCCAGGGTCTCTACGACCGATCTCTCCACACAGCAGAAGCAAGTAGATAAGGTCATGGAAGAATACTCAAATATCTTCTCCTCACCTACAAGGGTACCTCTACACTGCTAGGTCAAGCACCCCATCGATCTGACCCCTGGCACACCACTACCCAATGGGCCAGTCTATCGTCGCTCTTTGTTAGAGAATGAGGAGATCAAGTGACAGATCCAAGAACTGCTCCACAAGGGGCACATCCACCCCATCTCATCACCTTGTGGGAGCCCAATCGTGCTGGTATAGAAGAAAGATGGAACCTGGCGAGTCTGTATTGATTAGCGGGCTCTAAATAAAATCACAGTCGAAAACTGATACCTGATTCCCTAAATCAATGACCTCCTTGATCAACTCATGTGGGCCAAATACTTCAGTAAGATTGATATGAAGTCTAGATACCACTAGGTCCCAATAGAACAGACAAATGTATGGAAGACCACCTTCAAGTCAAAGGAAGGCCTTTTTGAATGGTTGGTCATGCCCTTTGGTTTGAAAAATTCTCCAGACACATTGATGAGGATGATGGATGATATCCTGAGACCATTCACCAATACTTTTGTAGTGGTGTATCTGGATGACATTCTAATTTACAAAAAGACTTGGTCTGTACACTTGCAGCATATTCAACAGGTTCTGCACACCCTGCGACAACACAAGCTATATGCCAACTTGGAAAAATGATCCTTTGGCATGGAATGGGTCCATTACCTGGGCTACATCATTGATCGGCATGGAATACATGTGGATCCATCCAAGACCCAAGTCATACATGACTGGTCATCCCCAACAACACTCACTGAGCTTCAGAGCTTCTTGGGCCTTGCCAATTTCTACCGCAGGTTCATGTTGGGTTTCTCCCATATTGCATGGGCCCTCAGCCAAATAAAAATGGGTGGTGTTAAGGTGAAATTTGTGTGGGGTCGGTCCCAACAACAAGCATTCCATGATTTGAAGTAGCGCTTGTGCTCAGCCCCAGTACTTTCACTACCAGACCTGCAACATCCTTTTGATATCGAGACAGATGCTTTAGACTATGTTGTGGGCGCCGTTCTCACTCAGCACGGCCACCCTGTGGCCTATCATAGTGAGACACTGTTAGATATTTTATGTAAGTACCCTACTTACGACAAATAAATGTACTCCATTGTGCAAGCATGCCACCAGTGGAGACATTACATTCTTGGGAAGGAGACAGTCATCCACACTGATCATAAGCCACTGCAGTTCATGCAGACACAGGGAAAATTGTTGAATGACCTCCATCAAAAGTGGTCCACATACTTGTAGCAATTTCACCTCAACATCAAGTATAAAATAGGAAGAAACAATTGCGTCACTGATTTCCTCAGTAGACTGCCAGTCTCGACACTCACCACGGTGCTAGACTCTTGCGGCCATGAGACATCTGGATGGCCCCAACTCTATGAGACAGACCTTGACTTCGCCACCACCT
>JASDQU010948647.1:14520-32686 GCA_032191745.1 Picea mariana
ATGACCACTAAAAAACAGGGCTTGTACACCCCTCTTCCTACTCTTGACAGGCCATGGGAATCCATCTCAATGGACTACATGTCGGGTCTCCCGTCCACCAAGTGAAAAAATGACGGTGTTTTTGTGGTTGTTGATCGCTTTTCTAAGATGGCGATTCTGGTTGCCTGCAAGAAGAGCATCACAACAGAGGCCACTGCCAAGATATTCTTTGAACGAGTCTAGGTACATTTTGGAATCCCACAAATCATTGTCTCAAATCAGGATAGTCAATTTTTTATCACATTCTAGTCGAGCCTCTGGTCACTACTAGACACCAAGCTCACCAAATCCACGACCTTCCACCCCCAGACAGATGGCCAAACCGAGGTTGTAAATAGAATGATTGTGAATATCCTTCGCATGTATAATTCAAAGCACCCTCGCACATGGGATGAGAGCCTTCCCTATGTCCAGCATAGCTACAACTGAGTCCTGCATAGCTCAACCGACCACAACCCCTTTCAAGTGGGGTTAGGATTCCAACCATTGGGACCCATAGATGTTGCACTTCCCCTTGCGGTCACCTTGACTGACTCATCTCCTACTCCAAGTGAAGCTGACAAATCCACCTGGTTCATTGAGTGGATCCAACACATCCACCAACAGGTTTAGGATATCCTACAAAAGTCCAATGACAAGTACAATCAGTGCCATGATCAACATCGGGTGCTGCATAAGTTTTAGGTGAGTGACAAAGTTTGGTTGCACTTGCAGAAAGAACAACTTATAGGACCCCATCGAAAACTTCTCCCACTCTGTTATGGGCCATACACTATCACCAAGGCCATGGGGGATAATTATTTTGAGCTCAACATTCCTCCTTACCTTGGTCTGCACCTAGTGTTCAATGTGGATCTCCTTCACCCTTATTTCCCACTATTATTGGACACCTCAGAAGTAGCAGAACAATTGACACCAACAAATCTCAACCTTGAATGCCTACAACAGAAATCCAATGATCATATTGTGGACAGACAGATCAAGGGCACTCGACAACAAAGGATCCATCTTTATCTAGTCGTCAAAGCAGGGCAGCTCCTGCACCAAGGCAAGTGGCTCATCCGGGGCCAAATTCAGCAGAAATTTTCTCATCTGATGGGGGACCTCAATGAAATGGATACCATTTCTTCCTAAGGAGGGAGGATTGATCCAGATGGATATCAATGGCCAACCACCTTTTCCAACTGGCTCAAAACCATTTTTTGACAATTTTGGCAATTTACTATTTTTAGCAGTTTTAACTTCTAGGGCCATTTTGAGGGCCTAAATGAAGGTTTTTCAAGATCAATCTCCTCAATGATATTTGAAGGAATAATTGAGACCCCAAAATTAATTTCCTTAATTATACCTTTCCAACGGGCTATCACATGCCTAAAAGGAATATCGTATGCAAAAGTTACGACCCCAGGAAGTTGATGTACTAACTTACCCAAACGGGGCCCACATGACTTTGGCACTTCATCTCCTAGGGTTAGTTTTTTGGATGTATAGGGTTTTTGGAATTCTTTATTATTGTAAAAAGGCCTTCATAGCCTCATTGTAACCTTCTTCTTGTGAATGTGCATTGTCGTCACATATCTTCTCAGAGATAAGCCGCCACCATTCCAACAAGCTTGTTTCCGCTGCATTTTACAGTTTCAGCTTATTTCGTTATTGAATAGAAAAGCAGTTTTACTGTATCTCTATTATTTTGTGTTAATAATGTGTTAATAATCTATATTCATTTCATTCTTCTCATAAAATCTGGATCAAAAAACTATCTGCTTGAACAATCTTCTACAATCTTCTGCTTGGCTATCCTATTCTCTTACTCTACAATGTCTAATTACTATGAGAATAATGGTACAATACAATACATATGAGGGAGATTTCTCGATTTTTCCCTCCTACAACTATAACTATCAAATCGAATTAAATACTTCATCTACTTTACATTCATTATATTAAATGCCCACAACCAGCAGATGCGAGCAAATGCTCAAGATCCGCACCACAATCTCCAAGCCATAAAAGCCAATATATCTTTTTAGATATTACATTAATGTTTCATCTTTTCAAATTCAAAACATCTTCAAAATACGTTCAGGTGCATATCCAACTGTCCTCTAGTTGCACTCGCTTGTGATGCTCCTGCATCACCAACAAAAGTATACTTCTCATGAGTGGGAAGGAAATCCTGAGTGAAGTTAAGAAATAACAAGAGATGCGGTTTGTTGTAGTCAGGAAGCCAAGATTTATCCTTACAAGTACTTCTATGGAGGATCTTCCTGAAGAAATTCAAGATTTGTTAGAGAATTTTGATGACACGGTAGTGGATGAGTTACTTAGCTCATTTCCACCTATCAGGAGTATCATCCATCACATTGATCTAATATCAGGAGAAATTTTGTCGAACAAAGAAGCATACATATTGACACCTCAAGAGAATGAGGAGAGAATGAAGAGGTAAATAAGCAAGTCTAGGATTTGATGGACGAGGGTTTGGTCAGAGAAATCTTGAGTCCATGCGCAGTACCAACTTTGTTGAGTCCGAAAAAAGATGGAGGATGGGGAATGTGTACAGACTCAAGAGCCATAAACAAAATCAGCATTAGGTACATATTTCATTTGCCAAGGATGGATGAATTAATGGATTTCTTAAGTGGAGAAAATTATTTTTCAAAGATAGATTTGAAAATTGGATATCACCAGATAAAGATGAGAGAAGGTGATGAGTGGAAAATACCCTTCAATACAAATGAGGGGTTGTATGAATGACTTGTTATGTCACTTGGATTAAAAATTCCCCAAGTACGGTTGATGAGTGAGGTATTGAAAGATTTCATTGGTAAGTTTGAGATTGTATATCTGGATTATATATTAGTCTTCAGTAAAACGGAAGAAGAGCATTTGAGACACTTAACATTGGTAATGAGAAGATTGCAGAAGGAGAAGTTGTTGATAAATTTGAAGAAGACCTCTTTTATGAAGACACAACTCATTTATTTGGGTTTTGTAATCTCTTCAAATGAATTGAAGATGGATCCAGAGAAGGTTAAATTAATCAGAGAATGGCCATCACCAAGGATCATATTTGAGGTGAGAAGCTTCCATGGATTAGCAAGTTTCTATCGGAAGTTCATTAGAAATTTCAATGGAATTTGTACATTGATGCTAGATATGGTGAAGAAGAGACACAAGTATCTA
The DNA here is from genome assembly GCA_032191745.1 of Picea mariana. Taxonomy (NCBI): domain Eukaryota; kingdom Viridiplantae; phylum Streptophyta; class Pinopsida; order Pinales; family Pinaceae; genus Picea; species Picea mariana. The sequence goes on from JASDQU010948647.1 coordinate 17,746, forward strand.
AAATGGATAGAAGAAGCCGAGAAAGGCTTCGGGATATTAAAGGAGAAGATAACAGAATGACTGATTATGTTCTTGCCAGATTTCGAGAAGACATTTCCAGTAAGATGTAATGCTAGTGAAGTTGCAATTGGAGCAATCTTGAGCCAAGATAATATACCTATTGAATATTTTAGTGAGAAGATGAATGATATCAAGTGGAAGTACTCCACATATGAAAAAGAATTTTATGTAGTAATTCAAGCCTTAAAGAAATGGATGCACTATCTTGTTCCAAAAGAATATGTTTTGTATAACGATGATTAGGATTTAAAATTCATAACCAGATAAGAGAAGTTAAACCAAAGACATGCTAAGTGGATAGAATTTATGAAAACATCACTTTTGTCATTAAACATACTTTTGTAAATTCTAACAAAGTTGATGATGCATTGAGCATGAGATGTCTGATTCTGCAGGAATTTCAAGTGAAAACCTTAGGGTTTGAACACCTTAAGGAAATGTATTGTGATGATATAGATTTTAAAGAGGCATATGAAGCATGTGCAAATATTGTGATTAGAGACAGAAGCTAGTGGACAGAGTATCTGATTCAAAACAGATTGTTGTTTAGAGGCAGCCAGTTGTGCATACTGAAATGCTCAATGAGAGATAATTTGTTGAAAGAAAAATATAGTGGAGGTCTAGCTGGACATTTCGGCCATGAAAAGAAATTTGCATAGTTGAATAGTTCATATTATTGGCCAGGTATGAGAGTAGACGTGAAAAAGTTTGTGAACAAATGTAATTTTTCTAGCATACAAAAGGAAAGAGACAAAACACTAGGTTGTATCAGACATTGCCTATTCCAGATAGGCTTTGGGATGCAATAAGCATGGATTTTGTTTCAGGATTTCCAAGAACACAAAAGGGAAGCAATTCCATTTTTGTGGTAGTTGATAGATTCTCAAAGATGGAACACTTTATCCCATGCCAGAAAACTAGTGATGCAACACACATTGCAAATTTGTTTTTCAAGGAAGTTGTGAGACTTCATGGGTTTCACAAGAGTATTGTCTCATATAGAGACACCAAATTTTTTGGTCATTTCCGGATAACATTGTGAAAGAAAATGGGAACAAAACTGTATTTTAGTTATGCATATCACCCTCAAACGGATGGATAGACTGAGGTGGTAAATTAGAGTTTAGGGAATTTGTTGAGGAGTCTGGTCATTGAACATCATAATCAATGGGATCAAATTATATCACAAGAAGAGTTTTCATACAATGACTCAGTAAACATGAGTACAATAAAGAGTCCATTCCAGATAGTATATGGAATGAAGCCAAGAGGAGTATTAAAGTTGAGAGATATGGATTATAATGAATTCAGAAGCGTTGGAGCAGAAGACTTCGCTGCAGAAATGAAGAAGCTCCATAATCAAATCAACGGATAGTTACAGAGAAGTAGTAAAGAATACAAGTGCAGGGTTGATCATCATAGGAGAGAACTTCAATTTGAAGTTGGAGATCAAGTTCTAGCACATATCAGGAAAGTAAATTTCCCAAGGGGAACATATAATAAACTAAAAATGAAGAACATAGGACCATGGAAGCTCTTAAGGAAATTTTATTGTAATTCTTATGAGATAGAGGTTCCAGAGGGTGTGGGTATATCACCCATATTCAACATTTCAAACATGTATCCTTATAGGGAAGATGACACAAGAGGGTCAGAAGATCAAAAAGAGATCTAGTGGGAGAAGCAGATGCCTATAGTAGAAAAGCAATAGATGGAAAAGATCATAGATTAGAGGAATGATAAGAAGACCAGGAGGAAGACATATTTTGAGCAATTGGTAAAGTGGAAAGGACACCCAGTAGAAGATGGCAGTTGGGTAAATGAAGAAGATATCCAGAAGCATGGAAAGTCAATGCAGGAGCTCATGGACAAGAGTCTATGATTTTTTTTCCTAAAGTAGTATGATCCAAGAGCATCTCCAACAAAGCGCGAGTGGAGGGAAACTCATCACCCCAGTGCGCATTTTTGAAGTGATTTTGAATTTCAAAAAGAACATGTCACGAAATAGATGAACAATATTGTAATTAAAGATGATCTCAAATGCTTATAGGTTGAACCATCACAGGAGATCAATGGGGGATGCATTTCTCTTTATTGTAGTATATTGCAGTACAGATCCGATGCATTTTCTCTTATTTTTCGGTATTGTAATAATCCTTAGTTGCTAGTATATTTTAATTTGATAGGATAGTGCTAAGGTAGTCAGAGGGAAAATATCTATGATCTCTTTTGTATAAATAATTGTATTGTTTCCAAGAAGAGGTTGTTCATAGTTGTTGTTGAAGTTTATTGTTGTTGTAGTTGTATTTGTTGTAGAAGTTGTTGACACTATTGAATCTTATCAAAGTGTATGAGCCCATTTATATTTTAATTTGAATGAATACAATAGAGAAGCATTAACCCCAAATGTCTAGTGTTGTTATTGTAGTGTCTATTTGAATGAATGGTAGGCTTAGTGTCTGATTACAGTTCTCTGTGTTTATTTTTTCTTATGTTCTAAATGCATTTACATGGTTTAATGTATTGAGGATTTATATAAGTTTCAATTATTTCTCTTCACGTGCTTATGCAAGGAGTGCATATTTTCCGCAAGGAGTGCATTCACAGAGTCTAGTTCGACTCATAAAATAAGAAGAGATAGCGTGATTCTTTCATTTGCAAGGAGTGAAAAGTGTTTGCAAGGTGTGCATTGACAGAGTATTTTGACTCAGATATTCAGGAGAGACAACCTGAAGTTTTGTTTGAGAGAGTGTAAAAAGACATGTTGCAAGGTGTGCACAGACTCAAAATTCGACTAAGTGTCGAAAAGGAATTCTTAGAAGCTCAGAGTTTCAAGGAGGAACAAGCTCAGAATAGATAGCAGGAGAGAAGTATTCAATAGGGAGGAGTCTTTTAAGATTCTCCAAGTTAATGTATGGGATCCATTCGGAGGAAGTAAGATCGTTCCAGACCGTCAAATCTGGGAGAGTTGCATGGTGGTTAGTCATGGGTTCCTTCAAAAATTCATGAATTGGAGGATTTGGAGTGTTGAGGAGTGAAAATCACCAAAGTCTGAAGTTACGAAGTGATCCTATCCATTGATTTTAAGGTGGATATGTGGTAGCGAGTAAGCAATTTTGGGGAGAAGAGCTTTGGAGAAATTGTGGAGTGTAAAGGGAAATATTCACGAAGTCGCAAAAAGAAAAGTACATCTGGACCGTTGGATCCAGAAGAACACATGGTAGAGATCGGTGTGTTCAGGGAAAAGGTACTTTAGAGGAAAATAGGTGAGGTGAAGACAAAATGCCCGAAGCATGAAGTACAAAATTCTATAGGAATCATTGATCTGAGGAATAGACACACCAACGGATCGAGGACTTTGGAGAAAGAAGAAAAGGATAAGGCGGAGTCATTGACCATAAGTCACCCGAAGCTCCATCAGATAACAAGTTGAATCCTAGACGTCAATTTGAGTGGACACCAGGGATGATTTTAGGGGATAAATTTTGCTCATGGGATAATTTTCCATGGTTTTTCCCAAAAAACGATTCGCTATTCTAAAAAATATTCATCGAAATTCTATAGGATAAAATTATTTTACCTTAAAAATCACCAACATTTTACACAAACTATATAAAATCCTCAAAAATTTGAATATTTTTACAACAATATCGCCAAACATTTTATAGTTGGCATATGAAGGATTTTAAGATTCACCAAGTTTTCTACTTTTTAAAATAAATTTACATCCTTAAAATCATCCCTGGTGGACACATGGTGTCATCTCCGTCACTTCGGAGGTAGAGCACTTCGGGGGAAAACGAGGGGTGAAGTCCCGAAGCTCTGTTGGAAAAGGACGCGTGGCATTTGATCCACAGCTTTTCATGGAAAGTACTTCAGGGAAAAATAGTTTTTAAGTGTTTGAAAATTCTAAACGTCGAACTCTGAATTATATCTCAATCATTGATTGTCAAAGGGGCATGGACCGTAGATTTGGTCAAGGAGAGTTCATCGACTCAAAGTTCGGGTAAAAAGGCTCCAGTTGCATTCAAAAGCATCGAACACCGAAGTCTGAAGTGAATCACATCCGTTGGTTGTAAGCGAAGTGAGGGCCATAGATTTGGACCAATTGTTTTCGCCGATTCAAAGATCGGGGAAAAATGTGTAAGCTGCATTCAAAATCTCCAAAGAACAAAGTCATAAAGGGAGCTGGCCAAAGGTCATAGCTTGTGGTCATATTGAGAGAAGAGTCTAGCCCAAGAGTTAGTACTTGTATATTGTTGTCGCGAGAGGTGCCAGAAAAGGTGGTGAAGGTAATTTGATCCTACAGGTGAGAACAAAGGGACCTGTGTGTAATTTTTTCCAGGGTCTATTGAAGGCACAAAGAGCCAATTCAGCTCAAGTATTTGAATATCCAAGACCATGATGTCAAGCAACCACGAGGAGAGAAGGGGGGTCTGCATCAATTACTTAGAAGTGTATTATTTAAAGGAACACAATTTAACCAAAAAATGACACATATAAAATTATATAAAACTTATCAACACATATTTAACTCATATAAGAAAATACTTTAAAGAGAATAAATCATAGAAAATAGATAATCACATACCTCGACCTAGATTTCAAAAATTCAATATCATTGATTTTCTTCTTCGTCCAAATCCACATCTGTATCATCCATTTCATAATCGATGTTGAAAGGATTGGCCATAGAAACATCATCATGAATATCATTTTCGATAATTTCACCATTGATATGATCATCGAGAACATTCTCATCTACATGTAGCTCAAATTATTTGACTTATTTGTCTAACACATCTACCTTCTCCTTTGCATCATTTTCTTCTTCAATATCATCTTCTTTTTCTACATTATAATTTACAGGCCTTCCTCTTGGATCATATCTAATAAAGTATGGCCAACTTGCTTTACCTAGAATCTTTGAGCAAAAGACCCACTCACATTGGCTTGGAAGAACATAAGGCTCTACACCTGACTCAATTGTCCTTGTACCATGGTAAATCCATTAGCATTCTCAATAACATTTTTTTTAGGATCAGGTTCATTCATCTGTAACTTGTACCATTTGACCTAAAATAAGACTAATTTAAAGAATTTAAAGTCACACTCAAGTATATCATCCAGATACCCATAGTATATACTTTTAGATACCATTAGATGCTTCTAACTTCTGGAGGAAACATTACTGGTCTCAAAAACTACATTTATCCCACAATCAAAGGTTTTCTTCTCGTCATCCAACTTTTTGATGAAAAATTTATGGCCATTGCACCACATATCCTTATGATGTTTCAACAACAATATGCCCAATACGTAAAAACATGCATTGTCAATTAATAAACATATTTAGACTTAGTAAATATTTTAAGAAAAATAAGGACCACATACATTAATATAATGGAAAATAAATCAAAAATGTTGGTGAATATGATTTCATGTTTATCTTTTAAACCACATGCTAAACCATTTCCCTCTTCATAAGATTGGTATCTTGATTATGATGAGCCCAAGGAAAATTTTAGGGGCTAAATTTAACCTATGGGCTAATTTTCCATGCTTTTTCCAAAAAAATGATTCACCAATTTCCATTTTTTCTAAAAGTGATTCGACCAAATTCTATATAATAAAATTATTTTACCTTATAAATAGTCCAAAATTTATAAAAACTACATAAAAGCCTTAGAAATTTGAATATTTTTACAAAAATATTTCCAAATATTTTATTGCTTGCATAGTAAGGACTAGTAAGATTCACCAAGGTTTCTACATTCTAAGATAAATTTCCATCAATTAAATTATCCTTGGATGAGCCTCTTTAACCAATGTAGCCACCCCTTCCCATGATAAACTACCATAACATTGTATACACCATTCTATCCATACCTTCAAACAATCAAGATTGTTTACAATGTATAAATGTAGTGCATCCCACTCTCAACCAACTATATGAGAAAATGAAAATTTACCAATTATTAGGTACCATGGTAAAGATTAATAATTGATGGAAGAATAAAAATTAAATAGGTACAATATAGATAAAAATGAATAGTCAAAAGCATTATAGATCTCTACCATCTAATTGCCTTTCAATTTCCTCATTCTACCTTTCCCTAACATGACCTCCCCTTAAAATTTGTTGATGGAATTGACATCCCAAATGCAAGGCACATTCATATTTTCAGCTAATTTAGGAAGATATTGAATAACATACATCAAACATTGATATACCATATATCCCTCCACCATAGAACCCTTAGGACATGCTCTTTGTCTAAGAAAATAATTCAATGGTTTCAAATTCTTCTCCACCATCCACATTGACATTGTGTGTGCATATCCACACATTTCAGTCTCAGTAGCTTGGTGTATGAGGTAGTGTTCTTGTACATTGAAACATTTCAGAGGTAGGTACTTTTGAATTTCACACATCAGCCGTGGAATTCATGTCCTTCAATACTTCATATATTCTTTATGGATTTATTTATATGACAACCACCTATGTATTATGCAAGAAAATCACAAGTTTCAACAAAAAATTATATACATTGCAAGTAAAACAAATGTCAATAAGTTATGAAACTAATATTTTGCATAGAAATCATTACTTACCTTGTATGTTTGCCAAGATCATATATAACTTGTTTTTTGGTGAGGTTAAAGTTGTTTGGAAGAGATAGAGGTAGAACATACTATAAAAAAAAAGGTATCATTATAAACATTAGAGGTAGAACATAATGTAACAAAAAATACTAAAAATTAAACAAAAAATACTAAAAATATGCATCTACTATAACCATGTCAAATTTCAGTGCAAATAAACACAAATTGAAAAAAATTCAACATTGGCCCCATTCATAGCTCACTTTGCACAGGGTCCAATAAAAGAATAATTTCCAGTAATTGGCAATTAATAGAGAACCTTGAAAAATGTTAGATGAACCAAAGTTAAAATTGGATATGATGGTATAAACATGAATGAGATTCTCTTGGTTTCGAGAATAATATATTCTCTACTGAACAAGGCCAACCATGTGAAGGTGGAATCTCATATGTCCCTCCCCCCCCTCAAACCACTCTCAATTCCACAATACCCAATTTAACTACTATAAAATATTTGAAAGCAACATAGTAAGAATCAAACATAGAAACTAATTATAAGAAAAATTCAAACATTTAAGTTAAATGAAAGAGAAAAAATAAACTAAACACATATAAATACGTACCTCCTACATTTCAACATTTTGATATCATTAATATTCTTCTATTTCATTCAACTCAACATCTGTATCATCCACTTCAAAATTGGTGTTGTAAGGATTGGCCATATCAGTGTTACTTCCAATCATATCATCGTCTATATCATCATCAGGAACATTTTCTCGTACATTTGGTTCCACTTCTTCAAGTTATTCATCTAAAACATTGTCGATATTATATTCATCCATAACATTTTCTAGAACATCTCCTTCAACTTCTACGGTGTCTTCGTTTGACACATTAACTAACTACTCTTGTACATCATCTTCTTCTTCAATATCATATTCTTTCATTGCATTATACTTTACCAACCTTCCTCTTGGATCATATCTAACAACATATGACCAGCCCCCTCTACATGGAACCTCTGAGTAAAATACTTGTTCACATTGTCTTGGAAGAACATAGGGCTCTGATCCTGGCTCAACATTCCTTCTGTTAACCATGGTAAATCCATTAGCATGTTGATTGATAGTTCTATCAGAATCATGTCCATTCATTTGTAGCCTATACCGTTTGACATTGAACATAACTAATTTTAAGAATTTAAAGTCACACTCAAGTATATCATCCAAAAACCCATAGTATTGATTTTCACAAACTTCTGGATGTTTGTCACTTCTAGAGGAAACATTAGTAACCTGAAATACTGTAGTTATCCCACTATCAAATTTTTTCATCTTTTCATCCAACTTTTTGATGCAAAATTTTCGTCCATTGCACCGCATAGCCTTGTGATTTTTCAACTGAAATATGCCATACATGTAAAAAATGCATTGTCAATTGAAAAACATATTTATACTTGGAAATTGTGCAAATTTATAAGAAAAAAAACATGCCATGTATACCTGGAATATGTTTACCTGCTTATCTTTTAAACCATATGCTAAATCAATTTCCCTCTGTGTAATATTGGTATATCCTTTACATTCATCTTATTTTACCAATGTAGCCACACCAAACCATGATAAATACCATTATTAGATTGTATACATCGTTCAATCCATAACTTCATCTAGTAAATATTGTTTGCAATGTATAAATGTATTGCATCCCACTCTCGACTAGTTGTATTGAAATAAAAAACTATTTCACATATAATTAATTACCATGGTATACCTTCATAACAATGGATTGTGTAGGAAGACTAAAAATTAAATAAATACAATATACATAAAAACAAAAATTCAAATGTATTATAAATTTCCACTATCTACTTACATGTCACTTTTCTCATTCTACCTTTCCCCAATAGGTGTTCCCCTTCAAATTTGTTGATGGATTTGACATCCCAAATGCGATCCACATTAATACTTGAAGATATTTTAGATATATTGAGTAATATACGCCATGGTTTGATATACCATATATCCCTCTACCATAGAACCCTCAGGACATGCTCTTTTTCTAACCAAATCCTTCATTGATTTCAAGTGCCTCTCGACCATTCACATTGACGTTGTGTGTATAGGTACACATTTTTCAATCTCCTCAACTTGGTGTACCAGGTAGTGTTCTTGTGCATTGAAAATGTTTGGAGGTGGATACTTTTTCATTTCACACTTTAGATGAGGAATTTTTAACCTCCAATATTTTATATCTTATTTATAGATTTATTTAGATAGAAACCATCTACAAATAATGCAAGAAAATCACATGTTTCAACAAAAACTTATATCGTATGACATTACAAGTAAAACACATGCAGTGGAATATAAGTTGTATAAAGAATTGAAAAAATCACACTTTGCATATGAATCGTCACTTACCTCTTGTATTTTACAAGATCATATATAACTTGTTTGAAATTGTTGTCAAAGTTGTCTGGGAGATATAGAGGTAAAACATACTGTAACATAAAAAATGAATCATTATTTAGTCACAAATTAGTAGATTAAAAAAAACATCGATCCAGATTATTTTTGAGAAAAAAATGAAGGTAGATATATAACAATGAAATATACAGAGATATTGTGAGATACACATAAATAATTCAATAAACACATAGAGATACAATAATGCACAATTTTTATTAATGAGAGAATGTACAGAAACTGTAAAATTAAAAAGTGAATGACTCGTTATAATGGTGGCAGCTTATCTCTGAGAAGAGATGTGATGGATATGCTCATTCGTAAGAAGATGATCGTTACAATGAGTCTCCAAAGGCCTTTTTAACATAAATAAAATCCAAAACCCTAACCCGAGAAGATGATAATCCAACATGTTAGTGGACCCCGTTTTGGGTAGTTTGGTGTATCAACTTCCCAGGGGCGTAACTTTGGCATACAATCTTTGTTTGGGGTGCACGATAGCTCGTTGGAAATTTATTGACAAGGAGATTTATTTCACAGGATCAATCAAGTATTAGGAAATAATTGAGATGTCCTACCGTGATAAATTGTTTTTTAGGCCCTTAAAATGGCGCTAGAAGTTTAGGTCCTGAAAAACTGCTAAAAATAGTAAATTTCCAAAGAACTATTTTGATCAAGGTATTCCAATGCAATAGAAGATTAGTGCCTTGCCAAATGTGTTGTGGAGTCTTCTTGTATTAGGTTATTCCTACTATATCTCAAGAGGTGTAAGCCCTTTTACTTCCTTGAGATAGTAACTGTAACAAGGTAAAGTCTAGGATGGTGCAAACGATTTTACTCCTCCTAGCAACCTTTGCGTTGGTCTTTTCAATAAACAATAATGAAAAAACTTGGTGGACAGTGTATGCCCTTATACTCCTCCAATATTCTATCCAATAACAAGCACGTAACAAGAAAGAAACCTAACAAAGTGCATATTTTCCTTAACAATTCTAAGAAATGCCAAGACAAAACCCTAGTTACCAAGCAATTTTCATCACCAAAGCAAAGAGAAAGAGCCTCCAAGAGTAGTAGAACACTTCATTTCATTAGACAAGATAGAAACCATATCACAAAGGAGAGAGAGAGTGAATTTTCCCAATAGGGATACAAATTTCATCCAAGTTGTCCTCTCACAATGGGAGAGTTATGATATGAAAATGAAATGAAATGATCTTTATTTATACAAATCCTACTACAAGTGTTTGTCCACTTAATTTTAGGGTAAACCACAAAGTAAGGAGACAACAACCCTAAAATGCACATAAGAAACCCTAAATAAGCATGACATCACCCATTTAGGGAAACATTTTGGGACTTTTGCAAGTCGTTGGAGTGGAAAGTGAAAGTAGTTGGACCCTCTAGGGCCTCCCTCTCATGTGCTAGGCCTTTCTCCTCCAAGTCAAACCCTCAAAATGTGCCAAGTGTTGAGTCAACCAACACCACCACCCAAACCCTATCCCTAGGGTGACATCAACCTCCTCAAAAGTTTAGCCACAATGTCAGTTAGGAAAAATTTGAATAAAAATAACATGCATTAAAGGCATTATGTAGGTCTGAGAGATGGTGGTGGTGTTGGCCTTGGCTCCATGAATGATGAAGTAACATATCATCCCATCCTAGGGCTAAGAAATGAATAGTTTCCCACCTATATTTCAGTTTATCTATAGGACTGATTAGGTTGGAGGTTCATATTATGCATTTTTAACAATATACTGAGATCGAGGAAATCTTTGATTTGGCTAGGGAAAGAGACATAGCTGAAGGAATTGATGATGGTATATCTAGCAATTCAAATTTTTGCCTAGATTTTGAGCAAAACATGACTAGACCTTTATTTCTAAGATTCGATGCAGATGAAGATAACAATTGTGGTCTTGGGACTGAAACTGAGGAAGATGAATAATATAGAAAAGTTGAAAGGCTATGTCTTTGTTCTATTGAGCTTGTGGATGATGAAATTATTGGCCTGGGATTTAAGAATTATAGGTCATATACAATATGTTTTGAAGGAACCTCCATTTTTTATATCTATGATAACCAGGGAAAGTGAAAGGATGGGGTTGGTCATGACATAGAATTTTCCGATGAACCATATAAAGAAAAAATCCTCCTCTCCATTGCAAATACTCATCTCAACGGTATAAATTCCCATCATATTGAAGAAAAAAGTCTTTTTCTCTCAGATAAACTTGATAGACTAGTCATCAAGAAAGAAGACAGTGTTAAGGCTATGGACAATGACAATGCTCAAAGGAAGAAACAAAACCCTTGTTATTCCATTGATAGTGATAATGTGGTCTTTCCATGCCCTCTTTTCATTACAATCATCCATTCAAAGACAATTTTCAAAGAGGTTGATATTTCTAACAAAAATTATGCACAGTTAGATGGGGATGAAGGTAGAAGTCATCCACACGACAATCTATATGTAAACACTAAACAAAATATTTCTTGGTGCATGAGGTCAACCTCTAAGATCATTCACACCTAGGCACAATAATGAATTCCTTGACACAAAACATTGTTAACTTGATGAGAACATGATAAAAAGAGTTGAGGAATATGCACCACTTCATTGTATTCAGTTGGGACCAGATGAACGCAAGGAAAATAACCTAAAAAATGGTGCCATTCTATGGATTTCGGTCTAGCCTCTCCATGAGAAATTTACCATGAGTGATGTGGATGAATTTTATTCTTGGTATGATAAGTAGACATAATAGAATGAACTATGTTTCAATGCCTACATTAAAAAGTGTGACATTTTTAGTGCTTCCCAACTATGTAATAATTCAAGCAATGAAGTTAAATTAGAAAGTGATAGTTCTTAGTATATAGAGCCATATATCCAATCCAATTTTTGGGAATGTGATTTTGACATTGAAATGCATAGCACAAATCGAATTTTTCTTCATGTGAATGTAAATTTATTTTTTTATAAAACTCCAATTGGTCATAGTATGGTTGTACATGTTGATGAATAGGGTGTTGTCACCATCAAGCTCCCTTTCCTTCCAAAGTATTTGAACATAGATTTTATTGATGAATAAATATATGACAAACTTATATGGCATCCTAAACCCTATATGACATGAGTATTGTTCTTCTTTGACACAATTACAAAGGATTCCATGTCCCACTTGTGTGGAAAACAAGTATACCTAGTTGTTACATTAGTGGCTTGTAAAACTAGACAGAAAAAGGAAACACAACACCCTCACCTTATGCTTAGGAATTTTATTTTAGACCTAGAAGTACACTAATTAAAAAAAAATGGTTTGAAGTAACGTTGGAGGTTTGTGACAACCTTTCAAAGATCTGTGAAGATGCAGGGTGTGAAAATATGAATGGATCCCTTTGGAAAAAATATGGCCTCGAAGGTATAGTGGCAGATTGTATATTCCTTGTAGTAAGCCTTCAAACATATGATGCAATCCTAGATATTGATCTTCAAAAACATCAGTCATTTGGACATGGGTATATATCCTTTGGTGACAACAATGAAAAATATTCTTCAGATCATGCAACATGGTAGAGGAGTGATTTGTGGCTTAATATTGGTTGTATCAGTCATCGCAACTCGTGGATAGATAGTTCCTATTGTAGTTCAGATCAGATTTCACATATTCTTCTAGATATCATTGGTGTGCAAGTACCTAGGTCCATGTTCAACTCAACACTTATGCATATTCCAACGTACAAACATCATATATTTAGTGTTTCTCTGGATTGCATGATGACTAAGCATAGAGGAAAGAGACATTGTGTTGTTGATATGTTAAGATGGATGCATTGGATCACTGACTTCACCTAGTAGCTACATTGTCCCCATGGCACAGTAGGGTAGGAGAAAAATAAGTTCAATTGAACAATAGTATAGCAGGAATAAGTTCTTTTGATAACTTGATATTTTCTAAATGTGGAGCACACATGTATATGACGAGACTCTGAGGTTCTCATGCACTCCTGAGAAGAGAACATGTCCCCAAGTAGGAGCCAGTTGTTACCTCCTATTTTGACGAGGGTAACCCTAGTGAATTTATTCAGTAGCCCTTGTATTTTGAGAATTGATGGTAGGGGTATTCACTTGGATTTATGGATATTGATTATTAGGATGTATATTATTATATGGCATGACACTTCTTGGGTAGTTGGCCTCATTTTGATCTTTGGGCATTTATTGAGCCATCTTACACTTAATTTGCTAGTCGACCTCCTCACTTGGGCGTCACTATGGTTGTAGGGTATTTTATAGAGGATTTATGACGTGGAGGGGCCATTTCCATGATTAATGGAGGTTCTTAGCTTGAGTGTTATATATGGTTATGCTTTGGAGGAATATTTTAATGATTTTGAACATTAGTTCACTTGATCGTATGGCTGACCCACACTTGGCAGTCTTATGACTATCATAGGATACTTTTTGAGCATAATATGATGTGGAGGGGTCATTTCCATGACCTATGTAGGTTCCTTTTTATCATGAGGATGATGTGGACATATCTTAAAAGGAGACTTGGAGACTTGTGACTTGATTTCAAGGGGCCATCCACCTTTTATGGGCTTATTCACCCATGTCATGAGGTTGTACCACCATTAAAACATGGACATTGGGTTACTCTTTTATTGTGATACCACTCTACCACATTTTTAGGCTTGGACCATGAATTTCAAAGTGACAGTGACCAATCTACATTGTTTTAAGATAATTTGGAGTCTATATGTGGCATCTTGGGGAAACATTCATCCTTATTTGGAAAATATGACCTCCCTTTGGGGTTTACTTCATCTTATTCATTGTACATGTGGCTTGACCACTTAAATTATTGTTATTTTGGAGATCTTCTTCTTGAACTCATTAATATTTGATTCACCTTGACTCCATCACTTTATTTGGCATTGACCTCTATGTCCCTCCATTACTTATTCTGAAAACCCTTAAAACTCAAAAACCTTATTTTACTAAGGCTACTCTAAAATTCACATTGTGCTTCATTGCTTGGTCATAGTAATCCTAGTAAGAATACCCCTGAATCTAAGGAGAGATGAAATAAAGTGCAAAGGATAAGTTGATGAGTTGACAATGTTGACCTTCCTAGAGGTTTCCCTTTCGATTGTACCTTGGGGATTAGAGCTTTCACCAATTAGTACAATTTAAGTGATAACACAATATTTTTTAGTGAGGACCATCATTTTTTTCTCTAGTCGTCATAGTTGACTACCATAATATCCTCAAACTCTCTTGTGTTTGTTAGCTGTCGGATCCTACACAATATCTATTGGGTATTTTGATTGATTCATAGGAGGAACTCTAGAATAGAAAAAGGAAGCACAGTTATAATCGTATTGATAACCAAAAAAATGAATGTAATTGCTCAGCAGGAGGTGATAGCTCGTAAGTGATATTTCGACCTTTTGTATGTTCCTTTTATTGTTAACTCGCTGACTAGATTGAAGATCCCACTCAACGAAATCTAAAGGAATGCTATAAGTTACTTATTGAGTTACCAAAAAGTGAGAAATAAGGAAACCTCTCAGGGAAGATGAAGGTAGTAACTCAACTTAGTGTCACTCAGATAACTGAGTATCGCATGGATAGATAACAGTGTCACTCTAGCAAATAATTGAGGAAGATAATAAGGCATGGTAATACACATGTCTTCACTCTTTATTCGAGGAAGAGTAAACTGCGCAGATAGAAGGTTCCTTCAGTTTTTTCTCAACATTGGAAGAACTTGTGTGATATGATTTATTTTGCTTCA
>JASDQU010948648.1:0-28053 GCA_032191745.1 Picea mariana
TTTTAGACTCCTCTAGTGTCTCTTCTTGGATACAATTGTCCGAAAGCCTTTGATAATATGGAAGATTATCGCGAGCACAGACTCTCTTGAAAAATGGTTCCTAGGACTTTGAGAAATCATTAAGTGTCACATTTACAAGTTATACACCATTTACTTTCTCCCCAATAGCTACAAGTTTATCATGTACTGGAGTGATCCTCATGAAGTAGCTGGTAACGTTGTCAGATCTAGACATTTTCACTAATTTGAGTTTATTTCTCAATATCATTTTCCTATTCAAGTTATCACTCTAGAATAAAATTACCATGGTATCAAACATTTCCTTGGTCATTTTATTCTTGGATAAAAGAGGAATCAAATGATACTTTATTGCATCCAAGATTACCCACTAGAATTTGATCTACTTCTTCTCATGATATGCCAATTCTTTTGGATCCATCAATGTAGGAAATACTTTGTCAACAATATCCCAAAAATCATGTTAATTTAAAATAAAAGTAACTCTTACCTTCCAATATAGGAATTTGGATTCTCCATCCAATCTATTTTCAACTCTTAGACTTGATGTTTCCATCCCTTGATCTGATAATATTCCCTAGAAATAACCTACTACTGAAAATTCCCCTGTATAGAGTTGTATGCACTCTGTAAGTTCAATGAAGCACGTATGTACCACTACTTGTGTATGTATGCACTCTACTCTAGTGATACACATGTAAATCCCTTCTCAACCGAAAAAACAAGCTTTTACCTTGTACGATTATTTCCCAAAAATCCTCCCTTTGATTTTTGACTGTTAGTTTATAGATCTATAAAGATATCCTTGCATATCTGATAGATCTGTTGAAAATTGATGTGGATCTAAAATCTGGCTCCCTCTCAAAGTGAAATATTTGCTACCATGTTAACTTTCTAATCCCAACATCTAGATAAATTGTTTACTAGTGATTTCCTTGTTGTAAAACAAATTTGTAGCTCACAAAACAAAATACATTGATTAGAATAATTAACAGAAAATAAATAGCAGAAGAAAATAAAAATGGAAACCAAACTTCACACAACATAAATATTTCTACCTTTCAAATCAACTTATCATTACAATAATATCAAAACTTACAAGGGCTCCCTTACCAGGAAAATGACTCACTAAGAAATACTAAAAATTAAAGACAACACAAGCGAACCATAAGCAACTCCTATGTGGTTGTATGACCCTGTACATCCAACTTTCTAGATCTATATGTGCCTTGTCTCATTGTATACCACATATGTATGAACTTTCCTGCAATGTATCCTACGTACATACACCCCTTGGTTGACATGTGTAGTGCGTACAACTCCACTCAAATGTTGTGGCTCCAATATATTGGATCTTCCCGTGGTTTCCCCTATTGTCTCTTCTCTTTTGGCATGAGCTAATATCTAGACGAAAGCCTTTCTCCACCTATTCAACATCGCCTTGAAAAAAATTCCTTCTTTGCTCTCTCTCTTTCTCTCTCTCTCTCTTGCGTATCAACAAAATGTGTCCTTCTCCTTCACCCTATACTTTCTTTTATAATATTGATTTATATCCTAACCCCACTATCCAAAATGATTGACGGTTGAGATTAAATCTCACCTCACTTGAAATCAATGGCTAAGATTTAATTCACTAATGCTAATAACTTTATAATTTCATTAAATTAACTCAAATAATTAATAAAAACACTTTACTTTAACAATTCCTTTAATTAAAGTAAATTACTAAGGTAGAAGGATTTGGTCGACTTCCACATGTCTAGACACTTAGACCTATGAGGAAGTACCTGTCCGATGCTACAAATATAAAAAAAAAAATGGATAACAAAACCTAAGATGCTAGCATGATCCAACAACTTCAAATGGAACTCCATGAATATTGAGGATACACTTGAAAAAGTGAAGAGAGTTTCTATAAAAGGCATATTAATTGGAACAAGTAGTACTACTTAAATCATGGTTGTTATCTGAAGTACATGCCTCTCCCATAATAGGTCATTCAGGGTTTCATAAAAAATATGAAAGATTCAAACATTCATTTTGGGGGGAAGCAATGAATAAGGACAACCACACCTTTGTGGTAGAATATGAAATTTTTCGTTGACACAAGGGAGAGATAATGACACCTCCAAGTGATCTACAAACTTTACCCATCCTACCAGTTGTATGGACTGCCATTTCTACGGACTTCATTATGGGGTTACATAAATTTGGAAATAAATTTCTAATCATGGTTATGATTGATTGCCTTTCCAAATATTCTCCCTTTCTTTCTGTACAACACCCCTTTAAAGCCTATATGGTTGTTAAAGTATTCATGGATAATTTATTTAAAATCCATGATATGATGCAATCTATTCTAACGTACCATGACCACACTTTCATAGAAATTTATGGAAAGAGCTATTTCAGCACTAGGGAACTCTATTGAATCTTATCATATCATATCACCCCCAAAATAATGGTCAAATTGAAGCTATCAACAAGTTATTGGAATTGTTGAAATCCCCTTACTCCAATCCCAGGTATCTTGTTATCTAGTGATTTCCTTACTGCAAATCAAGTTAGCATCTCACAAAACAAGAACACATTGTTGGAATATTCAACTCAAACTAATCTAGTGGAAGAAATACTAGAAACCAAAAAACTCATGCACAATACACAAAGATATTATGCCCATCAACTAATATTATAATTAAAATAACTTCAAAGATTACAAGGGTTCCCTTATTGGGAAAATGGCCCAAATAGAAAAGAGACAAAGTACATAGAAAACTGACTAGATTGATCTACTACCAAACTTGTTGTACGATGATATACAAAAATGATGTGAATATTCTCATTGAGGAAATCCATTTTCACATTCATATGACATATTATCCACCTCATAAGTTAAGAAATAGAAATAATAGCTTGAATAGAAGCATACCTGGTGACTGGAGAAAACATCTCCTCATAGTCCACTCCCTCTTTATGGGATAACTCTCTCACCACAAACCTTGACTTGAACTTCTCAATGCTACCATATACAACATGCTTGATATTCAAGAGCCACCTGGAACTCACAACTGACTTCCCCTCTAGTATCGACACTATGTCCTAAACATCCTTCCTCATAATAGAGGTGTAATCCTCTACCATGGCATCCCACCATACCTATTGACATGTTTCTTCCTCAAAACTAGAAGGCTCAATATCAATGATGCTACTCATAAGTGCCATATAGTTTAGAAACTTCCTTAGATGATTTCACTCCTAGGAGCATCACCAACATCCCTCAATGTATTTAATATTCACCTAGGTCTCCTAATAGGACTGAAAATGGGATAACTCATCCTCCCCACCTAAATTTTGAACTATCGATTGATGCTCATCCTTCAGATCCTACTACTCCTTGTCCTTTGTCACTGACAACGAACCGCTCACATATGAATGGATAAGATCCAATATTCCCTTGGACCTACTCTCGCTTCTTAGAAAAGAATACTTGGCATTCTTTCTAAGCAAACACCCTATGCACAATCACTAATGCTCAATACTGAACTCTCGAAGACATGTAACAATCCCCCTTAGAATTGGAAATGATTTGTAGTGTAGTTGTCCCAACATATTGTGCCATATCTCACATAAGTTGTCATTTTCATGTACCAAAGCCTAAACATGCTTTCCCTATAACCTATATAAATTTCCCTCTCTAATCCCAATGACCACTCCATTATCCGAGATACCATTCTCTAGACGTATGAGTACTTTCCCTCTCTAAAAAAAATGAAAAAAACCTTGTCCTCCATAGCTAAGACTGAGATCAAATTATTCTTCAAACCTGGTATGTAAAGCACATAATGGGCATCTAACGAACCTCTCAACTGAATATAGAACACCATTTTTCCCTCTCCCTTCACTACATACTTGGCATCATCACCAAGCTACACATGAACATATGAGTCCCTCTCCAAAAACTGCTGAAGATATCCTATGCTCCTATCATATGACAAAATGCACCATTGTCGAAGAACTAAGCACTCCTCGCAGCTATGCTGGTAGAAAGAAAATAAACCAATGAGTAATCCTTCTCAAACTTCGCTACGAACTCATCAAGTACATCTTTAATGATGTTGTTTTCGACATCTTTCCTTTACCCTTCTTCTTCTCTAGACATTAAGATGCATAATGTCCATTCTTATGATATGATAAGCACTTGATTTTACTCAAGTCCTTCTTCTTCCCTAGCTACAACGATCCTCCATCATTGTTACCCTTCTTGCTAGAACACTTTCCTTTTCTCTTATTTGTCTTACTGGAAAGAGCCAATTTCCCATCACTACTTCCCTACTTTCTTCCTTTAGAATCCTCTTGAGTCTCTTCCTGGATGCAATCATCCCAAATCCTTTGCTAATCTAAGAGATTTACCGAGCATAGAATCCCTTGACAAATGGTTCCCATGAATTGGGAATACCATTCAATGCCGCATTCATGAGCTCAATGTCCTCTATTTTCTTCCCTATGGCTACAAGTTGATCACGCACCTCTTTGATCCTCATCAGATAGTTGGTAACATTATCAGATCTAGACATCTACATGAATCTAATTTAATTCCTTAAGACCATCTTCATATTCATGTTAGTGCTATGGAATAAACCTACTAAGGCATAAAACATCTCTTTGGTCATATTATTCTTGGATAAGTGAGGAATTATATGATCCTTCATTGAATCCAAGAGTACTCGCTCGACTTTGATCTCCTTCTTCTGGCGAGCTGCCAAATCTACATGAACTTTCAGTGGAGTAATTACTTTTTCCACTAATTCCCAAAGGTCGTACTCCTTTAATTCCAAAGTCACTCTTTCTTTCCAAGATAGGAAGTTGGATTCTCCATCCAATCTGTCTTCAACTCTCAAAGGTGTTGATGACATCCCTTAGACCTGATAAAATTCCATGGAAATAACCTACTGTTGAAACTACCCTTGTATTGACCTATACGGCTTCAGTGCAACTATTACACTAATACTCACATTGTTTTGTGCTATAGATGTGAATTTTATGTTGAAACCCGCATTGTTTTGCATGACCTGCACTGGAATACCCACACTATCCTCTGGTACTGAATACGATTGTAGTATGGTTGTTTCACAAGAATCTGTCCTTTGATTTTTTCCTGCTAGTTATGGATATGCTAAGATCTCTTGTAGATCTTATAGATCTGCTATCAAATGCCAAAGATCTGAGATCTGGCTTCCCTTCAGAGCATGCACTTTGATACCATGTTGAAATCCACTCACTTCAATCCTAGGTTTCTTTTTATCTAGTGATTTCCTTACTGCAAATCAAGTTAGCAACTCACAAAACAAAAATACACTGCTGGAATATTCAACTCAAACAAATATAGTAGAATCAATACTGGAAACCGAAAATCTCATGCACAATACATAAATATATTATGCCCATCAACTAAAATTATCATTCAAATAACTTGAAATCTTACAAGGGATCCCTTACTAGGAAAATGGTCCAAATAGAAAAGAGATAAAGTACATCAAAAACTCGATTGGCTTGATCTATTGCCAAACCTATTGTACAATGTTGTACAACAACAACGCGATTGTTACATTGATATCCACATTTTCTTGCACTATCTACACAACTTTAAAGATAAAAGTCGCGCTAACTGTGCAACTATTCCAGAAAACCTGCACTGTCCATGGTGGTTTATCCTTTGATTGTACAATTTTTCTGTCTCTTCCTCTCACCTAGATCTATAGATCATCTATAGATTCAAACTAGCCTTCTAGAACTGGCTGAATAAAGTTCCATTTGTTTGTAGCACAGGGACATATTTTGTAATGCTGTACATTACATGAGCATTGGATAAGAGGCTACATTATAGCAAGAAAATCACCCACACGTACTCAAGAGAGAAGAGATAATTTAGGGAAGGTTCCAACCAAGTTCATATTCCTTGTTCAAGAGTATTTATACATTGTAGATATGGTTGGAGTAGTTATACCAAATCCAACTAATCATTTGTTAATATTCCTTTATCATATAATTTACTTTATGTACTTTATTACACATTCATATATTCACTTATGATCCATAATCGAGGGGATCATGGCCCACAATATTCACCAACATGGATACCTGTGCAGAATTATTTTTTTGAACTCTATCTCAGTTATGTCTCTAAGATTTACATATGGTTATTTGTCTTCTAGAGGCTACCTAGAATTATTTTTTTGAACTCTATCTCAGTTATGCCTCTAAGATTTACATATGGTTATTTGTCTTCTAGAGGCTACCTAGAATTATTTTTTTGAACTCTATCTCAGTTATGTCTCTAAGATTTACATATGGTTATTTGTCTTCTAGAGGCTACCTAACCTTAGTCTCGTTCCCTACAAAATTCTCTACGTAATTCTATGAAGGCCACAAAACTTGTTCTTGGATGTGACCAATATCACAAAAATGGATTATTTCACATACTATGTGAGGCTGGTTTATTAAGAAGAAAGTATGGATTCATTCCTATTATATTCCATTACTCCAATGCTGAAATATATTGGTTTACTTACTCAATATTATTATATCCCCATATTATGGTTAGTCCATAATAGACTATTCAACTTCTCCTAAGTCTCAATTCGTCTAGTAGAAATGTCCAATGATCAATTGGAGCACACAAAACTAATGGGAAATGAAAGAGGAAAATAAGTTAGGTGTCAAATGATGGGTATGTGAAACGTCTCCTTTACTGTTGGGAATATTTGTGATTGGATGGAATAAGAGAATCTTTTGAGAAAGTATCTTCATGATGCCAGATAATGTCAAAATCGGGGAGCGTCCAAATCAGAAATGTGCACTTAACTCTCTATATACTCATTACACGTTCTATATATGGATCTTAAACAATCTTACCATCCATAGCTTGACATGTATTCTCATTGGAAACATTTATTAAAGAATATAAGTGTTACAAAAGCATAGAAGTGTTACCACCTTTGGTTACATGATTTTTCACACCCAAATCAACAGTGAGTTGCATGGCACTAGCTAATATGAACCAATTGTCTCGTTCTATCCAAACTCAATGCCTTGACCATGACTATTGTATGGTATGGTTTAACATCCCAATCTTGTTGTGAGACATGTGGAAAGAGAGGCAAATTCTGCAACGATGAAGGAGGCGCTCAATGTCACGACTAGTGAGTGAATAAGGAAATTAGGGTTAGGGTTTTTGTATGGTAACCAATAAGAGAAAGCATAAGTTGTCTCTTTGATAGCTGGGAAAAATTCTTAGGAATATTGAAACAAAAGAACACTCAGAATTTGAACAACAAAGAACAATTGAATGGGTCTCTCCTCGAGCTAGGGTTCCCACTCATTGTTTTGGCAACAACAAAGAAATGTATGGGTCTTATTTTTCAAGCTAGGGTTCACACACATTGTTTGGATAGAAAGAAATGATGTGTGGGCCTTCTCTTGATGAGCTAGGGTTCACATGCATCTTTTGGACAATGAAGAACAAGCGTGTGGGGTTTCTCTCCGAACTGGAGTTCACACGCAACACTTATACAGTGATGAATGAATGTTTGGGTTTAATCCTCAAGCTAGGGATCCCATTGAGTGTTTTAACAATGACGAATAACGTGAGGGAAGAAAAGAAGAAATGCATGGGTATCACCTTGAAATAAGGTGATTAGGATAGTTTTTTTTGCAGCGTATAGGATTCCCGAAGTGCGTTGGGTTCCCATGACCTCTTTGAACGAGAATAACTTGTTTTCTATGAAATTTTGTGATTAGAACTCACTGGGAATTGCAACAATCATACCATCACATCCATTGATCTCAGAAATGGTTGGGATGAGCTATGAAAACATTGACATGTTAGAAAGAATACCCATAAGCTAGGTTTAGGTCATGGCTATGTAAGACAACATGAATACAAGCATTGGGATTCCCAATACATTAAATGGTGAATATTACTAGTTGTTGAAATGATTAATCACCATTACCAATATACTCTCACACACAGTAATAATAAAAAAATAATATTCCACAATTAACTCTACATCCACTCATTAAGGTACAAATAATCCATTTAAATTATAAATAGCAAGATATGATAAAATGTAATGGATAATTTAATCATACTCAGTATACAGAGGAACTAACTCATTTAGACAAGATTTTTACCCTGGAACCCAATTGGGAAAACCAGTCGAATGGTGCTTAGTATGTTCTTCTTCTGCAAGTATTTAAATTTTTACAATGCTCTCCTTGGAAAAAATTCCTTTGAATATGAGTGAGACTGATGATAAAAGAAACAAGCTTTGATACTAATTGATAAAATATACATAATAACAACAAGATGACGGAAAAGGCATACTAGCCAACACTCTAATGTATTCACACCAATGTTACATATTTATAGTACAATGGGTGATGCCACCTCATAGAGAGATTTGCTCTAGATCCTAAAATCATGCATGATGACTAGGCTAGGAAATATTAACTAACTTTTAGTCATCACTTTAGGATATATTACTAATATCCTAAATGAATAATATAAATATAGGTAACAATTAGACTTAGTGATTGGTTAAGGTAAGCCATAGGAAAACAATCCCCCCCTCAGTCACAAGTCTGATCAATAATACCAACAATAAAGCATAAAATTGTATCAATTCCAAGTCTTCATACTGAAACTCCTAAGTTGAGCCTCAATGAAGAGCTACTTGAAAAAATGTCAATCTAGATGTTGAACGGTTCATCTGAAATGGACTGGAAGAGAGATGAGATATGGAAGTGAACATCTACAATATCTAAACATTCCCTGCTTGCTTGACAATTTGATCATTTTGCCAAGTATTATAGCTAGAATAATCTAATGTCTTCTTCTAATTGGTGAACATGTAGTTTCATCACTCTACTATCAGTGAATCATTGAAGTGCTCTATGAATATGTGGTTTGGGATGACCACTAATCAATTGATACCATGTATCTGATAGTTTTTGGATGACCACTAACCAATTTTGACACTTTTAGGTGTCCAACGACATCCCAATGTATAATGTGTATGATTCAATTGCAAGTCATTGAACCATAATTTGGATAAAGTCTGCCATCTCTGGAAAATATCACTATGTAATCATGTGAGTCAAGATGCATGCAATTTTTTCACTTAATGTAAACTCCAATATGATGAGAGCGAGCCAAGAGAAGTGCATCAAATTCTAGTCTGACACATCCCTAAAAATGCCTAACAACTCAATCAAATGCCAAGCTACAATGCAGAAGGATCCTCTTGTCCTCTGTTAGGTTGAATGCCCATTTATGTGAACCAAACGTCCACATCATTTCTCTCAAAATCAAAATCAACATCCCAATTATGTATGATTCAACTTAAACTTATTGAACCATAATTCTACTAAAGTCTGTCATTTACATACTGTAGTTTCCCATTTGGAAAATTTCATGCCCATCTGGCATATTTGATGTTTGTTGTTGTCGAAACTTTTTGTTTGACAACCATCTTCAAGCCCATCATCAATTCCCCCCTTTGTCAGATGAAAGGAGATACCACAAGTGGTTTCATGAACTATCGTCACTGGAATTTTGAACTCCCCCCCTTAAGGTGCATGAGAGTTACATCATTTTACTCTCTCCTTTGATGCTCAAGAGAGTACCATACTTTTTCCATTTGAGTACAACAAAAAGTGGGCATGCAGAAAAAAAACACATGTTATCTCATCCCATGAGGGCCATGCTTAGAAGCTACGCCATAAGGGGACCACTTATGTGAGGTACAAAAATGTTATGTGCTACAAGATTGGTCTTTACTCGAGATTGAATTCTTTGGTTAGACTTATATAATCGCTTGGTTGTTGATGACCACTTCCAAGGATCAATCCACTTATAGTGAATCTTCAATATTGGAGGTTTCTTTAGTGTTGAAAATTTGTATGAAGAATGGTTATGCTTGCCACAATGCTGGAAAAGATGGAGATCAAAACACTAATTCTCCTTGTGACCAACTCAATTACAATGTTGGCACTTCACACTATGATGTTGAACTTGAATAGGTGAAGTTGAAGCTTCTTGAAGGAATCCAACACTTTGGAACTTGATTGGTCTGGAATAATCAAGAATATGAAAGGTAACTTCCTTGTCATATCCAAGTCCTATTCTATTCTTATTGTAGATGATTTCTTCCCAAGGTATGATGATGGGCTTGGAAAGAGTATTCTGAACATGTTGATTTGAAATCCATGGAAGTGGATTTACTACATGTTGTTGCAACATTGAAGGGTTTTCTTCACTAAACTCAAAATAAAACTCTTGAAAAGTAGGTTCAATAATATCTTCGTCTTTTTCTGCATTTGGAGTTGTCTTACTCAGTTACTCCTTCATTGTCTGTTGATCAAAAACATCATCATAATTATCATCATAGAGAGGGTTGTATTGAAAAAAAACTAGTTCATAACACTTCACTGGCTGCTAATTTTTGAGATCTTTGATTTCATCATTCAATAGTTGGGATAGAGATTGAAGAAGTCTAACTTTAGCTTGCATCACTTGCAAACAACTTAGCACTGATTGAAGAGTTTATTTGTTCAATATCACTGTGTTGTCTTCAGTGGTGTTTATTAAAGTGTTTAGTAACTCTAATAATTCAAGATTTTGAGCCATTTCAAAAACACTAAATGAGGTCTCCTTGTGTAGGTAGATCCTGATTACAATTTGACTCGATGGAAGAAGGATTATCTGCAACTCTCTCACTTGAATCGCTTTCTTGAACTTCATGGTCGCTTAATTTTTTTTCACGCTCACTTGTACTCGCTCACTTGAACTTTTATTGCTTTCTTCCAAGAATTTTAGGGTGTCAGATACTACCAAAAATGCACCCAAAAAATTGATTACAATGATTTGAGTTAAACTACTCAACCTTGTCAATTTTGACTCAAAATTATAATGACTCTTGGGTGTCGGGTTCAGTCGAGGATGCACATGAAAATTACAATTCAACTCAACTTGATTTCAAAAAGACAAGTAAACTTACAAAAGGATGATTTGCAAGCTACAATAAATGTTGACTTCAAAGTTGAATTACTCTTCAAATTTGAATGTGTTGTCGATGCTTTTTGAGTCTAGTTCTCCTTTGATTATGATATTGACTCGTTCATTTCTTTAGTATTCTTTGTAGATGCTTGGTTTGCATTACTTTTTCTTAAATGGATGTGCATGATTAACATTGTTCTTGAGCTTGTGTGTGTTGCGCTAAATGATAAAATTGTGAGTTTGTTTATGTCAAAAATAGACAGTAAACAATATAATCCTCCATGAAATTTCACCACAACACACTAAGCAATGTGTACATAAGATCCCCTTATTCAATTTTGGGTGGATCTAGGATACAAAGAAAAATACTTCAATTTTATTATAAGTATCTCTATTATGAGACCACATACAATGGGAAGGCTACAATGTACTTTCTCCTTCACCATGCTTTATGTTGGCCCTTGACCAAGTTTTGAGGAAACATTGGTCGTGTTTGACCACTTTTGGGACTTCAACAAGATGGTCGAAGATGGAGCGCCCAGGCGGAGCGAAGATCGTGGGATCTCGCTAGTTTTGTGGGCTTGTGGACCCAGCAAAGGGTTTTAGGGTTTATGAAATGGGTTAAGGGATGTTATCCCATGGTTTTACCCATGGTTAGGCCTTCTTGTAAATGTATAATTAAGTAGTAGCTAAGCAATGTAGATGGAAATTGGATTAGTTCATGGCTACTAGTGGATATGTGCATGATGGGTTGATTTTGGCCTAGTGCAAGAAGTTGTAAGTGCTCTGTGCTATTAAGGATTTGGCTATGTGCCTTGACCTGATTTTGAGGATGGTAGGTCTAGTGCACAGTGCGCAGATCACCTGTCCACTACGGAGTTGGCTCTGTGGCTTTGTGCATGGGAGAAAATGAATGTAAGAATATTGGAGACTAATAAAGAATAAGAAGAAGTTGGTGGACATAGCCCCACATTGGGGTGAACCACGTATATCCTGTGTCCTGATGTGCTTTGTGCAATGTTGTTAATGTGATTATTTTCTTGATGTTGTTGTTATTATGAATAATGAACACATATGATGTTGTATCTTAGTGTGTAATGATGTGAATGAATGCTAGATCTGAGATAATGATGTGTGCTAAGTGATGGAAAGTAATTGATCTATATTGTTACTACGTTGATCTATAATAAGGATTTAACCTGCGATGTGAATAAGGTTCAAGAACTAATGCATATTGTTGGCTAAGTGCTCTGTTAAGTATTGTAATCACAGATATGTGTCCCATCTTGGTTGTAGACACTTGATTCCTACAACCCCCCTGCCTCTACCTTGGGTGAGACTTCATCTTCTTCGCAGTTCTTTCTGAAAGGGTTGGTAGTTAGGGTTTTGTTGGTGCGTTGTTGAAGCATTGAACCCTGGGTTTTCCCCTGTGCCAACAAATGGTTCTGTTGTCGATACCTGAAACTGTGATTGTTGGGAGCTGAAGAAAAGAGAAATCTATGTGTGTATATCTGTTGTTGTAGTGCATAGTATTATACTTGACTTGTGAAGCTCTGTGCTAACAAAATAAATCGGATCTGAAAGAAAGAGGTAATATCTTAAAGCTTTGTGCTCTGGTGAAGGTAAGATAAGTAGAAATGTTTTCTTCGAAAGTATGAATCTAGGTATGTTTGATAGATTTTGTCCTAGTTTTAAAGCTAGGGCACAGTTAGAATAAAGAACTGATATGAATAAATTTGATAGAAATAGAGGAAAATATGTTATTCCTATGCATAGAAAGAATTTTTGGACTAATAAGTGGATGCAGGAACCTAGAAAGAATTTTTGCAGATCGCGGGTACATCAATGTGATCCCAGTGTGTAGTACAGGAAAGACTAGGGCTCGTTTAAAATAAAGAGAGGATTGACATTGTGTTATAATTGACGAAGATCTGAACATCTTGCTAAGGAATCCCTTGGTATAGGTCCTATTTGTATTTTCTGTAAAGCCATTAGTCATGAGGTTGAGGATTTTCTAAGAATGATTGCTAAAGTTGAAAATATGAACAAGAGACAAGAAAACTATAAAGAAGGTCAAGAGACTGAGAATCATACAGAAAAAGAGTCAGAGACCATGTTAATACAATTAAAAGAAGAAATGGATGATCACAAAGACATCAGTTTACCAGAGATCCTAAAAGAAAAACAACGCATAGTTACAAGGATAGAAGACTACGACATAGACTGTGTATTGGATGAAGAAACACATGTGAACATTATACCATAAAGCACTTGGGAAATTCCGAGAAATCCTGCTATGATACCTTCATTGGGAAGGATAGGCTTGTTTAAAGGAAAGATGATAACCCTATGTAGAAGAGTTACTAATATACCTACGATTGCTCATGAAATGTCAACAAAAGAGGACTATGAAGTTATTAGGTTTGTTGAGAACAATGCCCCTTTCCCACTTTACTAGGAAAGACTTGGATTGAGAAGGATTAGATCATAAGGAAAGCAAAGGAGGAAACCACGGAAAGAAAAAGCAAGAACTAATGGATTTCATAGCTCAAAGAATAGATTGACTAATAGAAGAACAAGAGGTTGAGTCGAAGTGGCATAATGAAAGAGAAGTATCTGTCAACTTTGAAATAACGCAATAAGGGTTAAAGGACCTATCCATGCAATAAGAAAGTATGTCCACCCAGGACCTAGTAATTAAAGAGGTATTACCTTCGAACCCTTTGAAATAAAATTAGTCGTGCGAAGTTACCATGCTAAGAAAAGATAAGAATAACAATGGAAAGAGGAATCCAGAGACTTATATCATAGGAAAGAAGGCAAGGAATCTCAGTAAGAAGAAAGCCAAGTTAGAAAAACTACAGGAAATTCCAGAAAAGACTTCCCATGAGATAGATCTGCAGAACTTGAACCTCACCAGAATAACAGAACAACGCAGAATGGGACTTCGCCACGACAAAGCTATATGACCGTTGGAGGTTTCCCGATCGTTAGAATGACGCTCCAGAATGGATAGAAATGCATTTATTGTCAGAAAGACCGTTGTTGGACTGTTGAGACTGTGTCATAATGGACGGATTCGTATTTATTGAGGCGTTCCTGTCCGTTGGAGGACTATGTTATGATGTTGCTTATTTAACTCATTGGACGCTGCTCCGGGACCACTTTTTGCAAACCGTGATATCCAAGCTAACAAATAACTTATTGTATCACGTTGTTCTTTCTAGACCTCGTCATCCATTTGATTACCTTGCTTGTTCGTTTGCCTACCCAATTTATTTTATTACAAGTGTGAATGTTGGGAGAACATAGCGCGCTAGAGAAATTTGTGGAGGAGATACCTGTAAACCTCATGACTGAGAGAGTCATGTCTGTGGGAACACAGGCATCGTCGACTGGCAGATTGCAAGCATCCCCATCGACTGAATGATGTTCTAGCCGCACTGTTGAGAAGCGAATCAAGCACCGCAACAATATGGCTAATGTGAAGCAGATCCCGTTGGTCTTGTTGGACTACATCCCGTCTCTGGCTGGTGCGGTTAACTGCGACAACATCCCATGGGATTTCGAGTACACGCTAATCACTGTGCATCCCCAAGGGGATACATGTAGTTAAACCTCAGTTAGGGCACATTCCAACTTTGAAGAACAACGAATTCAACCTCAGAGACAGGAATAACTATGCGATGCTCGCACCACATTGGTATTTGATGAAGATGACTCGGAAGAAGCCACACATAGTCTCCCAGCCGTGGATTAAGGAGCTCGCACAATCCACGATCCTGAATGTAATGAAGATCCCCCACTTTGGCTGACACCAGGAGGTTAACGCTTGTGTTAAAATCCTCCTGTCGTGATATCATGGAGGGTATCTATGGCTTGATAGGCGTGTCATTGTGGATCCAGTGTTGATCCATCTCATCACAAGACTGAGCATGTAGGGATCAGACCCTCAACAATTCTACCCAGGGAAGGCCCCAGATTTCTCCCTAGCATGGTGCATAAAGGAAGACTATAGTGATGTAGAGAAGGAAAAGTGAGGCTACAAGGTAGCCTCCATCCAAGATGGCGCAGTGCACCTATATTGTCAATTTATAGCTGGTAAGCTCGTCAGAAAGAACCTTCCGACGTAGGTCACTGGATTTGTCGTAGACCTCACAGGGAAGTGCGTATAAGGCATGCAAATGAACTGGGCGAGCTACCTCGTCAATGAGTTGGAGAAGGAATGCTTCGAAGTGCAAGATCAGGGATAAGAGTTTTATTTTAGTTGGCTACTGATATTGATCACATTTGTCAGTTGGAAAATGCCGGAAGGAGCAGCTTTCTTGGAAGTTAAGCCATCGGAGTCGTTGGCCGCAAGGTTCTCCACCTTGTGATATACCAATGATATGGCGAAGCAGTGGCAGTCGAACGTGGTGTTCCATGCTTACTACCTACAGCTGAAGCATGCTATTGAAGCATTCCCGCGAATGACACCCAACACTTTGCATCAGTACAGGCCGTTAGCGAAGTTTCACGTAGATTGACACTTTATTTATATCATTGCATGTAGGGATGAAATTAAGGAGGAGTTGTAGTCCTATTACAAGATGACCGACGAAGACATGGAGGATATCACCAAAGAATGAACAATAGATTTCCTCGTATCGGTGGAAGATGCATAACTCTCCGAGCTGGACATCATCGGAAGCCCCTTGGTCACTAGAGGAAGTGCAGAACATAGAAACTAATGAGGAGGACAACGGATTAGAGGAAAGTAGGCATGAATCACCTGCAGTAGGAGGAGGAGGTGAAGTGAACCAAGAAGAAGGAGGGGAATAAGGATAAAAGAAAGACAAAGGCAAAGTTACAACACCGAAGGATCCCCCTACTAAGGATGAGACATCGAAGAAAAGGAAGGTTTCCCCACAGAAACCCTCAGCGCGAAAGAAGACCTCAGCCAATAAGCCTCAGTCGAAGAATGTGCTCACAGTGGATGATGTTGATCTCATCATCGTCGTCATGGAGGACACTTCAGAGGATATCCTGCAGAGACATGAAGCAAAGAAATAAACATTGTATGATAGAATAGAGAAGGAGCTCAAGGAAATACAACAAGTTATCCATTCGAGTCGCGCAGTACCTACTGCGCCTTCTTCAGTGGAAATTGTAGAATTGGGGGCTGAGCCCACCCAATTACGAAGATTAGCATATGCAATAGAGGCTCGAATTCGTCGAGTCCAAGAAGAAAAGGAGTAGGCTACAAAATCCGTGAAGTAAGAAAAGGAGGAGGTCTTAGAGAAACTTCGAGTTGCACAACAGGAGAAAGATGAAATTAGCACGATGTTCGAGGAGGAAAAAGCGAGGATGCAGAAAGAAAAAGACCAGCTGCTTGCAGAGCAGACTGTGGTTAAAGAAGCAGTGACCAAAGCACTTCGCTCTGTGTTGGTCTTGGCATAGGAGGAAATAGATTCAATTGAGATGCAAGTGGGTAAGCTCGCCAAATCCATTCAGCAGCTTCAAGCACGGATAATGGAGTTAGAGCTCCAAGCAGTACCTAGCACTCCGCAAGAAATGCACTATAAGAGGGAAGATGATGCCAGGAATGCAGTAGAAATAATAAAGGAACTGGCCTCAGAATGTAAGCAACTGAGTGATCATAGTGTGCAGACCTATGAGTGCCTTTTAGAATATCCAGAGTTGAAGAAAATGGAAACACAGCTCTAGGAGGTGAAGTAATAGGCATCCACCGTGAAAGCGCAGATGAAGCTGCTTACTGCAATTGAGAAAATGAAGCGATCACAGAAGCAACGTGCAGTCTAGTAGCAGGTTATTGACATCCAGAGAAAATCATGGAGGTGACACAGAGACTCCAGCCAATGTAGGATGAAGCCTACAGGTTTTTTGAAGAGATTAAAGGCCAAGGCTCACAGCTATACCAAGTAGTTGCGACGGTGGAACAATGCCTAGAATGGCCTGTTATAGAGTAAGTGATTCAGGAGTTCGTCGAGAAGGAGGCTCTTGTTATAGCAAGATTTGCCTCACCATTGCTATCTTGCACAGAGGGCCTTTTTACATTTCCCTATGCAGACTTATCATCCCTTTTTTGATGAATCCAGAGATAAAACATACATTTTTTTACATATACGCTCCCTATTAGTTATACAAGATGCGTATACGCTTGATGCTCCACTACAACTCGTGAATATCTGGATTTGTGCCAGAAAATACAAAATGAGGTCGCGTTTCCATGTCACGACAGGAGATCTCTAATCCTTGGCCTTCCATATACTGGAAACGTTCCAACTCGGCCTTTCAGTTGCATTCTGGAGGCTATAAGAGCACAATTTTGAACTATGGAAAAGAGAGAGAAAGCATTCAACTTTGAGAGAAAAGTTACTCTGGAGAAATTACTTCATATTGAGTCTACATCCCTTTGTCCCTCAAGTCTGAACAGAGTCTTCATCCCCCAAGCTCTTCCCTTATTATTGAGAGGACCTCTTTTCCTCTTTCTCATGAGCTTGCCTTTGGTGGAGGATTGAAGTGGTTGAGACCCAGTTGGAATGAACTTGGTTTCTTGGTTTCGAACCATGCCGACACGAAAGTCTGTAATGTTGACACTTATGTTGATCAATTATTAATAGAAATACTCCTTTCCCATCCTATTGGTATCTTGCAAATATATGATTATTATCCATGGGTGTGTTTGTAATGCCTATTAATGGATTATGCTATCTGATGTGCTAACTCCTTTTATGTCATCACTATATNACAAACATGCGAAGCAAGTTTGTTGAGAACTTCTTGCAGGTATAAAGCTTTAGGTCAAAGTGCTCAATGGTGGAACATCATCAAACGTTGGATCGAGGTAGGCCTCTTTCTTGTATCACATCTGTCTGTTGTGGTTTACCCTTGTCCATAGAGATTTTTTCCCTTGTAACAGAAATGACAACCATACTGGAGACCGTACTCGGGAGAGATCTTCCTTCTAAGGGTTGAAGTACTTTTTCTTCTTACATTTCTCTTTTTCCTTTATGTTTCTTGTCATATCACTGCTTGACGGATCCTATTCACTCTGAGTCTGAGTTTTCAGCCTTTTACCCTTTCCTGGCCTTGTTTTAAAGCATATACGCCCTTTTTTCCTTGATAGTCATGTATACATGCTTGTTGTCTCACTGCAAGAAGCGTATATATGCTTTGTTCTCCTGAACAGTCGCGTATACCACTTCCCCTTACTTGTTTTCTTGGTTGAGTGACTGTTGGGTAGGATTTAAAGATTGTTGAGCCTTCCTAGGTCTCTGTAGTGTCTTTTGTGATTATCTGGGATGACAGGAAGTCTGTTTGGAGTTGAATTTTTGGGCGTAGTCTTTCTCTTTGTTTTCTATTTTTAATTTGTCCTTGGATTTTGGGATGTTTGCTTGGCTGCTTGGTATTTTGCTTGAGTTACTTCTTTTATGCACAGTAGAATTCATATGTCAAGTTTCTTATCAGTCCATGCATTTTATTTTTAGAATATTGAAAATACAAAAAAATAGGCATTTTGCATTGGTTGGCATTTTTGTCTTTGAATTTTTATCATTAGCTTAGCACATTTAGCAAAATATTGTATTTTAATTCTAAATTGCTGATTTGAAATTGAAGACTACATTGTTTTTATTAGCATATCATTCATTGAAAAGTTAAAGATAGACTTTGCATTATATCCATATTTATTTTCCGGCAGAGTCATAACACCATGAGTTTCACTTCCATACCTTTTTGAGTAACCATAGCCAATAAAATTTACGCTTTAAACTAAAATTGATTAGTCACGATTTTATTTTTAGGGTGCACAAACTAGCTTAGGATTTAGTGCCTTGGAATAGGATTTTGTGAGTAAACTTCTCCAAGGAAATTAAATCAACATATGTATCTGAGACAGGAAGTTGAGAAGTCCATTGTATAATCAGTAAGATCAAAAAGCTTCGCTCACACCAGAGTTAATCACGAGGTCAGGTGAAGTTAGTTAAAGGGATAATCCCTAGATACTCACCTAGCGTCAGAGATATTTCTATGGATTTATTCGTATTTGGGGATCTTGCTAGCGCCCATACCTCTATGAGAGGTGGTGCTTTCAAGGTTTTGGGATTTGCTACCCTGCCCATATGGTGATCCGGACTTATGACTGCTCACCTGTGCATCGGTTATACAGTGGTTTATTATTTGCTTGACTTAGATATCTCATAGATTACTTGCAGGGGTCATTCTTCTTGTACCCTGAGTCAGATAAGGGTTGGACAACACACAGCCTTTATGGAGGATTACCTCTCTAGGGGGATCTGACCGATTGGTTGTTAAGCCCATGAGGGCCCTTATAACTGATTATGTTACCTCCAAAATTTAGTGGGGAGTCTCAAGTTCCTCTTGGATGAGACATACCTTCTTTTGCGAGGGAGGCCACTCAGTCACTTTAGCCCATTTGCATGCATATTGGTCGTTTGAATTTTTGGTATGCTCTTTGACTACTAGTTGGCCATAGGATATATTTTTATTTTTGGAAGAGTCATAAGTCGTCATGGAGTCAGACCACCTTCCTCGCAAGTCCCGTTGGTTGTTACAGTTACCACCAGTGTTCGAGTCTTTGCCTTCTAAAAGGCATAGAGTTATCAGTAGTGGTACACACAAATCCACTTTTCAGACTTGTGATCCCTCAAGGATGAGTACCGAGTCTAGTCTTCAGAACACTGGGAGTTCTTCGACTCCCAATCCCACTATAATTATTGGCACTCCTTCGACACCTCTAGTCGCTATAGTTGTAGTGCCAGAGGCTTACACCGGTACTATGGCTCGGCTTGTAGTTAATGCTTCATCTCTTGCCTTGAACCCTTTTGGGGGTTTTGGCCACTCGTCGAGTTACAATGTTCAGACCATCCCCATGGATTCTAGTCTATTTTCTTATGGTATGCCTAACTTCACCTTGTAGTTTTCAACTGCCATCCCAGCTGTTGGCCATAACGCTTGCCTTGGACTTGGGGGCACTACACCTCCTTACACTCCTTCCTCGTTTGGTGGTTCTCATATTCCCCAAGAGATTCCTAATGTAGGGAGTGTCCCTATTATTAACCCTGGGTCTAATCCTTATACAACTGGATGGAACAACCCATCTGGTGGACAAGTTCCACCCTATATCCCTATCCCCTCGGTGTTGATTTTGACCAATACTTTTGGCATGACGAATCCACTTCAATCCTCCGGGTTCCCACTTGGAGGAGGTCAGTATTACACTTTGGGCACTCCCCAATCTGGATCTAATCCAGTTGGGGGTAGTTTTAACAACCCCCAGCTTGGATCTAATCCAACTGGGGGAAATTTTCA
Source organism: Picea mariana (assembly GCA_032191745.1). NCBI lineage: Eukaryota > Viridiplantae > Streptophyta > Pinopsida > Pinales > Pinaceae > Picea > Picea mariana. Next base: position 20,408 of record JASDQU010948648.1, read on the forward strand.
TAACCCTTATCAGAACATTCCTGCTGGAATGATGCCCAATCCATCTTTTATGAATCAGCTTGGAGGAGGGTCTTATAATTCTGGACAAGGTTTTGGTCCTCACCAAAATCTTGGATGGAACGCAGTTCCTAATGCACAATCTTTCGCGGGAGGATGGGGTCAGGTGTCGCAACCCCATATTACCTTTCTGGCCACACTTAATCTGCCATATTTGTCTAAACTAATGAATGACCCGGTGATTCATGACCCCATATGACCCCCTGTCCCTACCAAACTTCCATCAGACATTCCAAAGTTTGAAGGTAAGAATGGCAAGGACCCTGGTGATCACATCACTACTTTTCACCTTTGGTGCTCATCAAATTATTTGAACCATGATTCTATTAGGTTACGATTGTTTCAGCGCACTCTCATTGGAGTGGCATCACAATGGTACATTGAGCTACCTAGGGGGACATATGGGTCATTCCATCAGTTGGTGCTAGCCTTTCTCAATCACTTTCAATTGCCCATTCGTTATGATGCTGGCCTTGAACTTTTGTCAACTTTACACCAGGGTATCGAAACTCACATCTTGGACAATATCCAGGAATGGCATAGGCAAAGGCGGTTGGTTAAGACTGCTATACCCCCAGCCTTTCTTCTAGAATGGTTCCTAAAGTCTTTACATTCTCCTATTTCAAAGGATGTTGTTACTTCTAGGGTCTTCAATGAGGAAGAAGATATCCTTAGAGCCAAACAATTTGATTTGATATATGCTCAGTCTGGGATGTTATACAACCTTCTTCCAGACACACCGCGAACAAATCAAGATCCTAGACAAACTACTGGACCTCATGCCGATGGCATTGTAGGGTCTGCCAATGTAAAATCCACAGACTCGGCAACGAAGTCTGCCAGAGGACTAGCTTCGTCTGGATCCTTGAAACCCATCCAGTCGGTGGATGTACATTCCGTGCAATCGTCAAAAAACCCAAATGGTGACCAACAACCAGATGGGAATAAAAGGAAAGGTCGAAATAATAGTAAGGGTGAGAAGAATAATAATAATAAACCCAAGGAAAATTATAATAATGGGAAACAGAATGATAATGCTGGAGAGGGCAAGAAAGAGAAGCATAAGGTGAAGTTTCCTTGTAAAATTTGTACCGATGACCACCTTACCCACTTTTGCCCCAAACTTGCAGAGGCTGTGAGTCTTTTAAATCTACCGCCCATTGTGCTGATGAATCCATTCCCACAAAACCAACACTTAGCCTCGAGTTCTTCGAGCGTTGAAAATGCATCTAGTGGAAGTCAAAACCCACAGTCGCAAGATTGTGATCGTGTTTGCATCAATATGGTCGATGCAAAAATTGATATAGCCACCCGCTCTTGAGATTATATCTCTTCAAAATCTAGTACCAGCCTAGAAGCTCCTCCTCCACCCCTGGATATGAACTTACAGATCGAGAAAATAGAGCCACCACCTCGTATTTTGAAAGGAGTACTCAAGTACTCTACCCACAACCCTAATGCTAGAGCCACCCATAACTACTCTATTGTTGAAGATCTGGGCCAAACCCCTTGTGCGATGTTGGCTTTGGAGGTGCTCCAGACATTTCCATCACAAAGAAATGCCTTACTCTCTACCTTAGGAGCTCTAGAGCCTAGTGGCTTGAAAGTTATCAAGTTTGATGTCATGGACATGAAGCCTCGCTTACCCTATCATGTGGCTTTTCAAATCCACGTGGATTATTCCAAGTATACTATCAAACGAGTGGTCGTTGATGAGGGTGTTGCCACTTGCATGATGTCCCTGGTTTGTTGGAAAGCTATCAGTTCTCTGACCCTTTCCAAGTCGTCGAACATGTTGACTACATTTGATGGTCATTCCTTCCTCCCTCATGGTATTCTCTCTGCCTTTTCGGTCCAGTTAGGTGGGAAGACAGTAGAGGTGGAAGTAGATGTAGTTGATGAATCTCTCGATTATAACTTGTTACTAGGTCGCAATCGGACCTATGCTATGGTTGTTGTCGTATCGTCCGTTTTCCATGTACCTTGTTTTTCTCATCAGGGGGAGATCGTGATGATTGACCAATTATCCTTTGCATACTCTATTCCTAACACTTATGTTGGACCGTCGATCCATGTGATCGACAATTCTTAGCCGGCAACTAATAATATCGGTGTCGGAATGTATTCTTCCCTCATGGGTACTTTCGACTTCTCAGCACTGATTCACCACGTTTACGCCATGTCTAGTAGGCCTGCTTCAGTAGAGAGGTCCATTCCTTTCCACACTTCCTATTTTAGTGATCCTTGGATCCTACCTTCTCTGAATTCATCGATTGAAGGTTAGTCACATGCTAGCATGGCTATGCCACTATCGACAGTGGAGATTGCATATCAAGATATCCTTGACTCTTCCACTGATCCCGATCCTGTTACCTTTCAGACAGACGAGGATGATCCCATTCTTAGGCCTGTATGGGCCACTTCATTACCTTGTTCACATGATTTCTTAGATGAGACTTTTCCTTCGGACGAAGCCATCCTTGAAGCCTTGAATGTTTTTGAGAGACCTTGGGACGATATGCATCGTCGATCTTATTTTCTCCCAAGTCTTGAAAGAATCGAGCAAGATGATTTTCGGTCTACCTTGAGTGAGATAGTCGGTCACTTCATAGTTCCACTTGATATGCACAGTATTTATGCCGAAGGAAATATGGAAATTATTTCTCCTACCGTCTCGATCGACATCTCTCGTACCCCTGGCAAAATTGAGAACGTAAATATAGGTGCAGATTGTTCGCCAGAAGAGATTCTGATCTACACCAACCTCTTCAAATAATTTCAAGATGTATTTGCTTGGTCATATGAAGAGATGTCAAGGATTGACCCTCGTATTGTTGAACATGAAATTAGAACTTATCTGGATGCTAAAATTTTTCAACAACGTCTTAGAGCTGTTAATCTGAGGAAGGCCCCTACTATTAAGGTAGAGGTGGAGAAGCTACTTAATGACGGCTTCATATGCCCAGTTCCCTTGACCGAATGGGTATCCAACCCTGTTCCTGTGAATAAAAAGAAAGGAACCATCCGTGTGTGTATGGAATTTCGCGACCTGAACAAATCTTATCCTAAAGATAACTTCCCCACGCCTTTCATTGATCAGATTCTCGATGAGTGTGCGGGAAGTGATATATTTTACTTTATGGACATATTTTTAGGATATAACCAAATCTATATCAAACCTAAGGACCAACACAAGACGGCATTTATATGTCCTTGGGGTACTTTTGCATACCGAAAAATTCCTTTCGCCCTGAAAAATTCCAGAGCAACCTTCCAACGCGCCATGACTTTCTCTTTTCACGATCTCAAGAATATAGTCGAAGCTTACCTCCATGATCTTTCTACTCACTCTCGCAAGAGAGTGGATCATGTCACACACCTTCGGCTGGTTTTTGAAAGATGTCGTTACTATAGAATCCGGTTAAACCCTCACAAATGCATCTTTTGCGTTAGGTCTGGCCGTCTCTTAGGATTTTTAGTTTCCAAGACTGGTAGATCCTCTTAAGGTTGAGGCAATACTTCACTTTCCTCCCCCTTATGCGTCGGTTTATAGTGAATTATGCCAATATCACTAAGGGTTTCATGTGCCTACTAAATAAAGACACCCTGTTTATCTGGGATGAGTGAGCCCAGAAGTCTTTTGACGCCTTAAAGAAAGCCTTGGTATCGACTCCTCTACTGAAATATCCTGATTACAATAGAGATTACTTGTTATATAGTGCCGTGTTCGAAGAGACGATTGGTATGGTTCTAGTTCAGGAGGATGATGAGCTCCATGAGCACGTCATCTACTATCTCAGTCAAAATTTAGTCGGTCTTGAGCTTAATTACTCTCACATCGAAAAGCTATCTTTGGTTGTCATTCACGCAGTCCAACGTTTACGACACTATATATTGATTTGCAAAACTATTGTAGTCACTGATGTTAATCCATTTCAATACGACCTCACTAGGCATATCATAGGCAGTAAATATAATAAATGGATTGTCATCTTAAAAGAATTTGATCTCGACTTTGCTTCAGCCAAGTCCAACAAGTCACTAGTTTTTGTAGATTTAATATCCAATTTCTCACGATTAGACGAGGATGTTATCCATGCCGATTCATTTGCAGATGAACACATTTTCCTTGTCTCGTCGTCTGACCCCTGGTATGGAGACATTGTTTTATATCTTCAAACCTTGAAGTTCGCTCAACATCTCTCACGAGATGATCGATGATGAGTTAGATACCAATCCAAAAAGTATACCATCATCGGTGACACTCTGTATCACCGAGGAATAGATAGTATCTTATGTCGTTGCTTAACTCACGTGGAAGTCGAGTTAGTCCTAAATGACTGCCACAAATGGGCTTGTGGTGGTCACCTATCTGGGCTTGCGATAGCACAAAAAGTCCTACGAGCCAGTTACTTCTAGCCCACCATATTTAAATATTGCATTGAATTGATTAAGAAGTGTCACCCCTGCCAGGTGTTCACTTCGAAAATGCACTCGCACCCAACCCCTCTTCACCCAGTCATTACCGTCGGTCCCTTCACCAAGTGGGGAGTATATTTTGTCGATTGCAAGACAACTTCAATTGGGGGGCATAAACACATCATCGCGGCTGTCGAATACTTTACCAAGTGGGTCGAAGCCATGCCTACTGTAAAATCCGATGGGAATACTGCAACCTTCTTCATGTTCAACCAAATTATCACCCGGTTCAGTATCCCAAGTGAGATTGTCACTGATCATGGCAGTCACTTTCAGAATGAAATGATGGTAGAACTAGCGTCTAAGATGGGTTTTAAACATGGTCACTCATCTCCTTACTACCCCCAGGAAAATGGGCAAGTAGAGGCCGTAAACAAGTCTCTCAAGACCATCTTGCAAAAAACTGTCATTCAGAGTAATTCCAATTGGCACATCGTGTTGTATCCCGTGCTTTGGGCATATTGTTACACATTATTTTGGTCACCCTGATGATGATTACATAAACATGTGTTCAGGTTCCCAATATAATCTTTTGCCTGAGAAAATAAACCTCTTTCCACTCTTGCAAGATGAAATTTTGAAAGGCCGTCGTAGGCTTCTCCTTTTACACAGTGCGGAGATCCCTGATTTCATCATGCTACACTATATCCAGCCTGCAGGATTTTCGCAGGCTACTATATAGGCAGGTCACGGTGATGCTTTAAAACTAAAAGAGGAAATAAGTTCTAGAAGCTTCTAGAAGTGGAATCTTCTGGAAATGTGAGGTGGCATCTATATGGTTATGATCCTACTGACTTCTCTGATTTGATGGGATCATCCTCATCTCTTTAACCACCTCATCTTCTCCTATATAATGGTAGGATTCTCATGGAAAAGGTTAGAGGTACAAGCATAAAGAAGCATAGAGACTAAAGAGAGAATAGATTGAAGTCTGTGTGAAGAATTCTATTTCAAGTGATGCTTGAGGTCTCCATTCATCTATCAACCTTTTGAGAGAAATCTTCATGCAAACATCGGAACAGATGTATATGTGTGTCAGAATGAAGGGCCACTGAAAGGGAACTTGCGACATCAAGGTGATTTAGTTGTATCTTCTACCTTTGATTAATATAATACTGTGGCATGTCTCTTTCCCATAAAATGATTGATATTTTATTACATGACTCCTTGATCACATGTTTAGGTTGTCATTGAATTTCACTATTGCTTCTTTCATGTTGGTTGATTTGTGTTATTACATATCTGATCTCACATGAGCATTGGAGAAAAGCAGGATCAACAAAGACATAAGGAAGTGATTCATAAGGTACGTTATCTATTCTTCCTTTGGTAATTAAATTCAATTATCGTAATCTAGGGAAAGCGTATTGTTCCGTATTATTTTGTTCTAGATCCAGGTGGATCTAGGGGGATTAATTCATGTTCGCATCTATCGATTTACCCGTTAACAAAATTGACGACTCCACTGGGGAGGGACAACTTGATTGTGGTTTTTCATTGGCCATTTTCTCATAGCCTATCTTTTACATTATGTTTCAGTCTCTGAGTCTCTGGGAGATCCAATTAGACTCGCTGGATTTAAAATTTTCCTGAGACCCTTTGCCCTTTTTGAAATTTTTTCTATTTTATGAAACGCGTCTGCACTGCACCCTATTGGTAGCCTACAGAAACCTTCCATTTCCACACCCTGGTGGTTTGTTTTAGTGCGGTATTTTCATGACCTGCATGACTATTGGCCTGTGGAAATCACTCATTTCCGCACTGCATTATATTGTCTGCCCACAGAGGCATTTGAATTTTTTTTGGATTAGTTCTTGATTGCCCAGTTTTTTCTTCAGTCAGCTGGGGAAGGGATTTTAATACCAGTTCTTGAGTGCTTCTGATTGTTTCAACTTGGTCTTGATTGATTTTAGAGATCGAACGCCTCTCTTTGATCTTTTTCGATTCTTGTTTTCGATTTTTTATCGACAAGGATATAATCTCTGGACTTGTGTCTGAGTGCTTGATCGATTAAAATTCTTCATTTGGAATTGGAATTATAGTTTGGTTACACCTTCTGGATTGTTTAATGATTGGAAAACCATTTTCTTGTTTACATTTGAAGAAACTTTTTCTTGTCATTTTGTATTTTTATATTCATTGAAAGATTCATTTGGGTGCTTGTCGAGTGTTTTTCTTTTCATTGATTGCTCATCCTTTCTTAGTTCCATCCCTGTTTGGTTTTTCGAAAGGAAAAAATTAAAGTCTCTTAAGTCTTTTAAGTGATCATTTATGCAGAAAATATTGGCATTCAAAAAATTTGAAAAAGAACAAATTGTGAAATTATGTTGTTTATGATTGTTTGGTACTGCATTCAAAAAGAAGAGAATTGTACATCGTAGTTCACATTGTTCCAGAAAATTTCTTTCTCCCTACTATAGATAGAATTCATTGAATGAAAACTTGCATCATTCATTTCTATTTACATGTTTTTGGGTCAAAGTCTCACATAACATTCGTTTCATTCTCGTCTCCCTCTTGAGTAACAACAACCTTTAATAACATTGTGAAACTCTAAAATTCAACTAGTAACCTTTTCTAGGGATTTTTTACACCAACATTAGCTAGGCTAGGGCTTTGGATTAGGCAGTGAGACACACTCTCCAAAGTACAAAAAACACAATAGTATCTTGTGATAGGGAGTGTCCAAATCCATTTGCAACATTTTGTCCTGGGATGCCCTTCTCACATGAGGGTCAAACCTGAGGTTGCATTGAGACTGGTAGAGTCACTCGCCCTGCTTTGTTGGTCTCAGTGTAGAGATTGCACGTATTATGGGGGTCACTAGAAGGTATACCCACAATGGTGAGTGGAAGCCTCTCAAGTTGATTTCGAGCTCAATACCCTACCCTTGCGTGTGGATCGGACTGTCGATTGTTCCCCCAGGAATCACTGTTGTTTGCGGTAACTGTAGTAGCTTATATTCTTAGGGTCTTACACAAGGTGATTGTGGAGGGGCAAGTCTCCATGGTACCTGGAATTGACGTTGGCCAGAATCACTCGGGCTCCTTGGAGGGTATACCCACGATTATGTGTGGGAGCTTGCACTAGGGTGTAAGTCCGTTAAGCAG
>JASDQU010948650.1:12509-32751 GCA_032191745.1 Picea mariana
GCCATAGTGGAGTCATCACAATGGAGTCGTCAGGTGCATAGTAGCAATCTTGTTTAGATCTAATTTCTGATGCACCTTCAAAATCAGAGGCTCAATGTCATTCAATCCCAGGGAAAATCTTCAAATTCATCCCCGACAATGATGTCAGAAATGCTAGCACCATAAGTCACTCCTGGATTGCAGTAGGAGTAAGCTTGATACCCATCAGTTTTATATGTCACGATAATGAATGGGGGTGGTTGAATGGATGAAGACCTAGGAGAATATCATTTTAACTCAGAAAAATAGGCCAGGCATGCATGAGCAGGTGAGGTCCTGATCTAACTTCAGTCCGGAAGTTGATCTTAAAATGAGTAGAGGGAAGACTTTGTGAGAAATATGAACAACACTACTATGGGCATCAGACCTTCCAGTAGCTTGTAGAAGAAAAACAAGACGCTGAAAATGTGCCTAAGTGACACAATTACAACAGCAAGGTGATCAAAGCTACATCATGATGCTACTGTAAGAACTCGACTAGATCCTCCAATTCTATGTGTCTTAAAGAAGTGTTTACAGAGAAGTGGAAAGAAACTGACTTTCATTAAACATGAAGTCTCACATACAAATGCATCACCAGGAAAACCAGTGCTTCATTAAAATTTTACAATTGGGAGCCTAGCTCAACCATCGACCCCAACAAAATGGCAAAAATTCTTGTATATACTCCAAGCAGAACTACAACAGCAAGTTCGAGTTGATGCATTGAGGGCATTACGTCTGCATGCTTCCTGATAGACTGTGCATGCAGTCTCTAGTCAATCGTGAACTTTAGTTAGACGTACTCGTGCTCCAGAACGGGTCTACACATAAGTTGACAAAATGCGGTCCTTTTTGGACTTTCCATTTATGGTGGAAAAGATGTCCAACCACCATCAACTGCTTTAATAACTACTTCATTGGGATCGGGTAAGGCCTCGGTCAAATATTCTTTTGAGGGACGTGGAGGCCTTCTCATTCTATCATATGGGATTGTTTAGGGACTTCATGACAAGGCTAGCAAGGAGACATAGGATCTGACATGATGACCAGAGCACATAACACAAAGCGATGAATGGACGATGACCAGGCAAAGGCGATTTGATATCTTGGTGTGGAGATGAAATGAGGAGAGGTAGTGTCGATGGATGTGGTAGAGAGAAAGAGGCTGGGAAAACATGGGTGAAAAAACTCGTGGGCCCTGAGATGTGAGAGCCAGGTGGAGGAGACATGGGTATGAGAATAAGATGTGGGGGTATGTGGTTGACAAAGGGGGAAAACACATTTCTAGGATGAGTGACCTGGAGGAGGAGAAAACAAGTGTCAGAAGATAAGAGGGATGAAGAGAAAGGGACACGACGCAGGGGTGAGTGGAGGACAGGTGAACGGTAGTGAACTGTGGGAGGAGAGCGAGGATGTGATAGGAAAAAGAGAGGGTCATTTATTAATGAAATCCATATTAATGAAATCCTTAATGAAATCCTTATCCAAATTCTTGATGGTCCTTTTTCATGATTGTTGAAATCCTTCTTTGATTCCTTTGTTGGAACTATTAACCTACAATAATTGGCTATATGTCCAAAATTGTTTCATTTGTAGCATTCTACTTAACCTTCTAGTGATCCAAAATTGTTGTAGTTTTTTTTATATGCTTCATGAGGATTCCTGAGATGATTAATTATAGAGTGGCATTCATAATTGATTCTATTCTTAGCATGAGCTTTTCAATTTATAGATTTGTGCCCAAAATTGTTACAAGAATAACATGAACCAAGAAATATAGTTGTATACCTGGGAATTGTTCTAAATGATGGTGTTCCTCTATAGTTTTATTCTTAATTTATTTCCATGGGTGGTTGTTGATTCTGAAATCTAGGTCTTCTATGCGGTGCCATCCTTCTGTAATCTTCTTCCCGATCATTCTCATGTGAAGGATTTGATTCTTCCTTCTTGGTGAATCATGTGGTGACTTCTGCATAAGTATTTTGTTCTACTTCCTATTTTGTAGTCGTAGAGGTCGAGCCCTTCTTTGTATGTGTTTTATTGTATCCTAGTCCAGACCTATCATGATACGACCTTTGAGCATTGATTATTTCATCCAGTATTTTGGTGTTGTTCTCTTACATATGTATTTTCTTAATTTCCTTCCTTAGTGAAACTATTTCTGTTTCTAATATATCTTTCTCCTTTTATTTTTATTCTATCCCACTTCTAAGTATCTCTTCGATCCTTATGGATTCTTCAGCTTGGACTTTCAGTTTCACAATCATATGTTCATCGTTTTTAGAGTTAGGATTTTGAGAATTCTCCTTTAGCATAAGTAATTATCCCTTGAGTGATTCTTTTTTCTTCCTCTCTCTTTTTAGCTCTTCTAAAGCACTCATTAGTTTTACTCTCATATCAACTTCACCCTCTTCTTCATAATACTCTTCATCATTTTCATAATCCATAAAGAATACACTTTCTGATTCAATGTCTCTATCATCATCCTCATCTCATGATGAATGGTCCTCCTTTAAGTATAAACTTTTCTTGAATATTTTTTTTTTTCTTCTCTTGGATCCCTTTTGATATTTATTTTATTTCTTGGGAACTTCTTCTTCATCATTTTCTTTGTTCTCATCATATGGACATTTATTAGAAAAATGACCAATTTTACCACAATTAAAACATTTAAAAGGAAGCTTACCTTTTTACTCGCCAGTTCCTTTCCTTAACTTCCTTACAAAGTTGTCCATCTCTTCATATTCATATGAATCATCGATACAACTATAGTCTAACTTTGTATTTTTCTTATTCTTATTTTTCTTCTTGGATGCCTTGAACACTACTTCCTTCTTGGGTGGATTATTCTTCTCTGTCATCATTTCATTAGCTATGAGTATCCTATGTAACTCGTCCATGCTCAACGTGGAAATATCTTCTCTTTCTTCTAAAGATGAAATTTTAGGATCAAATCTCATTGGAAGAGACCTTAGTACCTTTTGGACAACTACCAATTCTTTAATTTATTCTCCCAATCCCTTAATGGCATTTACTATTTCATAAACTCATAGAAAGTAATATCCTATATCTTCATCTTCCTTCACCTTTAGTTGTTCAAACTTACCTCTATAGGTTTTCTGCTTGGCCCCTTTTACTTTAGCATTTCCTTTGTAAAAAATTTGAATTTTGTTCCAAATATCCTTTGCAGTGTCACAATTCATCACCTTCATAAATATTGAATCAACTAGACTCCTCAGAATGGTGCCTTTAGCCGTCGATTTTTTTTCACTGAGTTTCTTTCCATCCTTGTCAGTTGGGGGGATTGTAGGTGTCATGTATTTGTCTACTACTAATTTTCAAACATCAAATCCTTATGTCTATAAAAAGGTTTTCATCCTTTTATTCCAACAGGAATAATTCTGACCATCAAACATTGGTACTCCAATATTAGCGTACTTCATGATCTTCCTTCCAATGGTTAGACTATTTTCTTGAAGGCCTACTCTGATACCAATTGTTAGAATAATGAGAGCGGGGGTGAATCAGTATTATGCAATATTTTACCACTTTTAATCTTAACATGCAATCATTAAATTTATCAGTGGTATATCATCAACATATCATGAGAAATATCAATCAACAATGCATAAACAATAACCATAGATACACAACACACCAGAATTTACGTGGAAAACCAAATGGAAGAAAACCACATAATTATTTCTTATAAATCAAATATTACATTAAAAGGAAGCACCAACTTCCAAATTATCCAACACCAACTAAAAAGAGGCTCCAACCCCCTGTTTATAGGATCCAACCTGAAGGAAGCTACAACTCCCTGAATTGTCTACCTAAAACTAGGAAGTGGCTCGAACCTAAAGGAAGCTCCAATTCCTTATATTCTCTAGCTCCAACCAGAAGGAGGCTACAACCCTCTTTCCTTACCCCATCTTTCCACCCTAAAATATAAGTGTAGACTATATCTATCACTACCAATGATACTATCACTGCCACTATCAATCATATATCAACCTGTCACTGTCACTGTCACATCAACCTATCACTTTCATTGTTTCTTCCTCTATCACTTTCTCTGTAACTGTCACTGTATCTGTCATTGTCATTGATATATCATCATTGTCATTGATATATCGTCAACTTGATCCACTCACATAAATCATATATCAACATAAAAAACTATGCCCAACATCAAGTATCCAAACCATGTGCCAAATTATACCTCAAGCATGTACCATAACAATGTACCACAAGATATGCCTCAAATATATGCTAATGTCACAAAGATGTGCCTCTAACAATCAACCATATCATCCATAAATTATGTACCAAGAATATGTCTCAATCATGTATCAATATCACCAATACATGAACCTCAACCATATACAAGCATATACCAAAAGGACTTCCAATACATGCCTTAATCATGTGCCATACCATCCATGATACAAGCCTCAAACAAACACATAAAATACATACCTTTACTCATGAAGAAAATATGATACATACTATCTCAGACCCTATAACAACCTTGTTGAATCATCACTCCTTGCTGCAACCTAGACCAAACATCCTTCTTCAAATTTTTCTTAGCTTTGTTGGGTAGATGCCGGTTATAAGGTGGGGCCTCGCGTGATAGACACTAAAGAACCTGCAGGGGTGCCTTGCAAGACACTAGTATCCTGACTTGCAGAGGTCAATTAAATTAGGGTTTCGTGAAACCCTTCCCTCTCTATAATTATGATACTTTCATACTCCATTCTTCCTCAAATCTGATTCCTCAGATACACTACAAAAATGTTTACAAAAAAAAATCACTTGAAATATAGATAATCATTAAACTTGTGTGTGTACAAATGAGAGGCTTATTGACGTGTATTTATACTTTTCCAGGTGACTTATTTCCTTAACTTTAGGGATGACCTAGACTTTATTGTTATAATCATTTTACCATTTAATTAATGACTTGTAACTTCTTGTTGCAATCATTTAGGGGATTCTCAACCATTATCCAGGGTTTTCAACTTGAATAGGGAATAAATCCTCAACCATTATCCAAGGTTTTCAACTTGAATAGGGAATAAATCCTCAACCATTAGGAACCACGTGTCATACCACCTACCATTGGAAATGACATGATTAGGACTATCCATTTATGATGATTTTCCATGTAGTTGTAATGTTCTTTAACCTAATTTTCCTCATTCAACTTCAGGCCTCTGGGTTTCTTGTAGACTTCTTCAAAGCATCTTCTCGTGAAGGACATGCTTAAAGCTACGCCATAAGGGGACCACTTTGGAGACTTCTTCAATTATACCCATTACTTCTAGATACTTCTAGACTTTTTCTAAAGTTGAGATCAATGACAATTAATTTTCCAACAATTTCTAGAGAAGACAACTGGATTTTGAAGTTGGAGACTAGGTCATGGAACACCTTAGAAGAGAAAGGTTTCCTATATGGGAATATTAAAACTTAAAATTATTGGACCATGTAAAGTGTTGAGAAATTTTTTCTCAAATGCTTATGAAATATAACTTCCAAATAACCTTGTAATTTCTCCAATATTTAATATATCATATCTATACCTTTTCAAGGAACCAACAAACAATTTCATAGATGCACCTAATAGTGACAACATTCATATCTTTGATTGGGAGAAACAAATACCTATAGAACAACAAAAGCATATTGAATCTATTTGGGAACAAATGGTAGTAAACAAGACAAGGGGTAAAGAGTGCTTTTACTACTTGATCAAGTGGAAAGGATGGCCACTTGAAGATGCCATGTGGATGACAATAATATAAATATATAAGTATGGTACAAGTATTAAATAAATACTGCAACAAGCCCAAGAACAAGTCTTTTCTTCCTTGAGAGTATGATGCAACATCATCTTCTACAACAATCTAGTGTTTGACCTCTAAGGTCCTAGGAACTTTCTAAGAGGAAGTTGGTTTCCTCATTGAAATTGTTTTTAATTATTTTTTAATAGTTTACGGTGTTCGAGAAGAAGGTTGTTTTGCTACAAATGTAATAGGAGGTGGAATAGTTAGATAAATTATGAATTTGTTTGGATCAAATCCTGTCTTTCAGGATCATAATCAGATTGTTGTAAGCTAAATGTAGTATTTGTGTAATTTTGGTCAGAATTGATCCTATCTCTATGGATTGGATTGATCTGGTCCTTATTGTATTAAAAGTTTGATAGGAGAGAACATAGTGGGGTGTAAGTGTGTGGAATGAGTGTACAGTGAGAAGTGTAGAAGTATGCAGAAATCAAGAAGGAATTGAGCCTTCATGTTGTGTTAATATTCCTTCAATCATTCTAATAAAAGGAAGTTGTGAAAAATGTTTTCTTGTGTATTTTTTGTTGGATTGTATGTGTTAAAAAGGAAAACAATGAATCGTTTTATTTGCAGGATATCTTGTGCAAGTCCTTGTTGCACGTCTAGACTAGATCAAGACCACAGAAAGATGAAATAGCTAGAACCCTGCCTCATAAATGACCCAATCGAAAATTGATTCATGTCAAAATAATTCTACAATACAAATGAGTGGATGTCCAAGATCAAATCGGAAGAATTAGATCGACGGTCCACAACATTTCGGTGCATTGGCGTTTTCTAGTTGCTTGGCTTTTGAATAGGCCTGAAATCTAGAAGATTTGAAGTCTGACACACATGGAATAAGGGGAATGATGATGAAAGGCATTATATTGAGGAGAAATATCCACCATCAATCATGATAGATCGACAATGATCCAGTTTTAAACAACATCTTTGAATATCAAAGGGGACCCACAAGATTAATATCTAACTTTTGATTGAAGTGGTAAATCAATGGTGTAAGATTAGTGAATATTATCAAGGTACAAGGAGTCTAACACAAGGATTTTTGAGACCCCGTGCTCTGGTGGCCCAAAATATGTGTCATCCATTTACTCATCCACATTATTCCATACACAGTTCCAGTGTGGCACATGCAAAAAACCCTTTATAAGATCAGACGGTGGAAATTAAGCCTTTGAATCTGAAGATCAAAGGCCTTCATCACAATGGACCATGGAAATAGAAGGTTTTAAGGTTTTGGAGGGCATAAAAAGTCGCGATGTCAAGATACATCAGACTGACATTACGTCCTATGGTGTCCCACGATTTGTATTGAGAACAATCAACGGTTCAGAAAGGATTCAAGATCCAGATTAATGACCCATATTGATTATGTAGTTCCACACTTAAGCCCATGGTTCTTAGAATGTGGTTATATTATAAATAATTTTAGTGCCTGAATTTAATTCCTTGGTTCCAGCGTATGGTTGTACAATGAAGGAAAACAACACTAGCTCCTATGGAGGTAAAATTGAAGTTTTTTTAATTTGAAATTTTGTTAAGCTAGTTCTCTACAAAAGATTGAGGAAGGTAGGAGAGAAGAAATCTGGATTGATCGTCAATATGCTCTTTTCTCTATGCATTATGTGATATCAACAAATAAAAAATATAGAGAAAAAATGCATTTTTGGGGCAAGATAACCGATATCTAACTCCATTATCGTTAATTTTTAGAATTAGTTTTCAAAATATTTTCTTGTTTTTGTGTGCGACCGTGTTGAAGTTTTTCATAGACAAAAATAAGGGCTTTGGGGGTAAACATGCACTTTGAGACAAAGATTTATTAAAAAAAAAAACAAACTATTCTCCTTCTTAACATTTGATATACATTTTACATTAACTCACTTGGTTGAAAGTTACCTTATTTAATAAGAGGTTTTGAGTTCAAGTTTCTCTTTTTTTAAGCTACCTTTTGAAAAAGTTTATACAACTTTGGGTTATCTCATAAACTTATTCTAGTAAAAGTAATTCACACTTATTTTATAAAAGTGGGTCTCTTCATGTGTAACTTGTTTGTAAAAGTGAGCTTATATGTAAATTTAGAGAAGGCAGATTTTATTTTTTTACTTAACAACCTCATTGTGCATACATCCTTATGTGGGACAACTTCTACCTACCACGTGGCACTTTGGTTACATTTTATTTATTTTTTAAAAAGGGCATAACTTTCACATCTGAAGCCTGTTTTTCATGCCATTTTTTTAAATGGCCTATTTTTAAGACATATTTCCATCTATACAATTGGTTTCATATTTTTAATCCATATTAATTTCATATTTTAATATTATTACTCCAAGTAATATTTTTCTTACGAGTTCCAACTACTTCTCATAAAATTTAGATATGGAGAATGTACTACAAAGTAAAGGACTATACTGGATTACCTTGGGGAAAAAAAAGCCCACAAATTCCAATCAGAATGTCCATCTTCCTTGATTTATGGTTTCACCTTCAAAGAATTCATGACCCTAATGAATTTGGGATAATATGCAAAAGGTATTTGGTAAACACAATGTGGTTTGATCCCATCAGCTCGAAAACCAATTAATTTCTTTAAATACCAATGTTTTCTCTTGCATTGAAGATTGATTTTCTAAGCTCATAACAATTAGACTTTTACTCAAATACTACCAAATATATATGAATGATGGCCAATGTATATATGCTATTATTTCTAATCTTGGTAGTGCATATTCTATTTTGTATCTACTTTTTAGTCCATCAGAGAAGATCTAGGGGATTCTTACACAACGCCCTCTCTTGATTATTTTTTTGATTATTTGACTAGAGAGAAATATAATATCTTTCTTCTTCAAGTGATTAGTAATGCAGGTACATCTAAAAAATACTTAGTGGTCCAATATAAATATAAATCCAAGCACCCAAAGAAGAAACATTATCACAACAACAAGAAAAAAAAGGGTCCCAAACCCTCTCATCCAACTTATACTCCTAGTGGTGACACATGACAAAAATAAAAAAGTAAGAAGATTGATAAACATTGCAATTTTCATGGGTGATATGGACATATATAGTCTAAATGTTTTAAAATTATGGAGATCTTAGAAGAAACAATGAAGAAGCACAACATCAATCTTAAATCTTCTTCTTCTAAATCTTTGTTTCATGGACATGGACTTTCTTCTTCCRGTTTCTCCTTCGATGCAATATCTACTTCCTCTTCTTATGAGTTGCTTATTTATCCTAGAGCATATTATAATATGTCTAGGGATAAATCTATGTTTGTTTCTCTCAATGATTATAACACCAAAAAAATAGAGTGTTAATGATAGATATATTAGTGTTGTAGGGAAGTTAAATGATGGTCATTTTAATGATATATTAAGCATTCCAAGTCTTTCCTGCAACCTTGTATTAGTATATTTGATCACTCATTCAGAGGAAGATAAAATAGTAGAGATTTTGTTGATGTTTGGACAACATCGGGAAGACATTCTCTAAAGATAATAATTAATAATATAATTATTATTGATTATTATATATTATATAATAACAAATAGTTATTGATTATTCAAGGGACGCATCCTTTCATGGATGGTCATCTTATGTTACCTATATATGAAACACTTATCATTGTAATAATATATTGAATATATCTCATATCTCATAGAAATAAAAAACAACATGGTATCAGAGTGGGAATGGGCCTCACTCCTTCATAAGAGGGCCCAGGTAAATGGAAGAAAAACAACATGGTATCATTCACATGTCTCAAACACCTGATATTGCGAAGATTCAAAGATCATGATCATGCGAGGCTGCATATCTCTTTCATCCAGTGAGGGATTGCACAACAACACAGAATTCAGATGTGTTGGCTTCGACCACGATAGGGTTTGAGATATGGACTACCCTAACTGGTTGAGTCGTCATTGATCTTTTAGAATTGAAGGATCATGTTGTCATACTTATCCATTTAGAATTAACCTTCTCTCTCATTATCCATTATGTTTGAATTTGGGAAATAATTTCTAACAATTCAGCGTAGCCTTTTATTTGATAGGATCTGACGAAACTCGCGACTGTTTTCGCATACTATATCCAAAACGCTCAATTATTCTGGATGGAAATTCATCGAATAGAAACATGGAAATTTTTAGAATCAGTTTTCAGGGATCTAGACGACGACTGCAGAACGAAACTCGTCGATAACTTTTGCGGATGCGAGAATAAGGGAGAGTGATATATGAGATCAAAGTGCTCAAACTGAAGAGCTAGCAATTAGATTAGATACAAGCGAGATGTAGTTCATGTGGTTCAAGGGGACTCACTCTCATTTGAAGAAAATTTCTGAGGGTTTAAAGGTTGTTTGTTGCGTTGGCTACTAGAACTCGCTGGGACAGTTGAGCCTAAGTAGAAACTCTGCCAACTTGGTGATGGCGAGGATGATTCCAGCTGGCTACATTGCAGTTTCAGATGATGAAAAGGAGATCAAGCGACTTAGACACAGAGACATTGTGGTGGCATTGGGAGGCATTGCTACATATGGGGAATGGCTTGCTAATTTAACTGATATATTGACCGCTGCGTGGTTAAATCCATTGAATCCATGCAAGAACGTGAAAATGGAGATGGGGTTTCTTCAACTCTATACTTCTCGAGATTCGGCTTGCAGGTTCAACAATGGAAGAACAAGAGAGAAACTATTGGCTGAGATTGAAAGCCTTCTCTATTTCTACATGCCGAGTTGGAAGAAGATATCGGGTTCTTGAAGTTTTTGATCTTGACATGGGTCTATAGGTAGCAAGTTCATCTTCAATGGAGAAGAAAGAGTGGTAACAAGCATGAATTTCTATGATTTATTGCAGCTAGATCACCACTATTGTTATATGGTGCCAAAATATGTATGAAGTGGAAATATCACTGTCAGATCATGTTGTGTAAAATATGCTACCGGTGGTGAACGAGATCAACATTACAATTAAAACACTCTTGTGAACTGAGTGGAGGTCACCATGGTTTAGGTGGTTCCATTAGTCAAAGCAAGGTTGCTAGCCCTTGTGACAACATGGATGGAAGAATCACACCTTGGGGGATAACAATGACATCTACTGAAGAGTCCCACAAATACTGAATATGTGGGAGGCATGTAAAGGTGTTGTGCACTCGAGATGGATATATGACATTGCTCGGATGAGGTGCCCGCGACATTTTTGTTGTCTGCCCAGAGTTGCAAATTTGATACACATTTGATAGCCTTTAGGATTTGATTGAAATTGGTGAGAATGGTCAAATGAAGGAACCAAGACATTGGTTTCAAGAGGAAACCTCGATGTGTCTTGGGGGACATTGGTTCCATGTGGGAACATGGATGTGTCCTAGAGATGTTTGAGACAACATCATGAGACATTCTCCCTGGAGGGTCTTGTATGGACTAGTAGGAGTAAATGTGGACTTCATCTTGACATGCCTCAAATGGTCAGATGAAGGAACCAAGAAATTGGTTTCATGAGGCAATCGCGATATGTCTTGGGGGACATTGGTTCCATGAGGGAATATTGATATGTCTTGTGAGACATTGAGTCCATGAGGCAACCTTGATATGTATTAGACATTTTTTTAATGATGAAACCTTTATATGTAAAATAAGGTCCAAGATTACATTCCCTTTCAAGATAGTTGAGCCAATTGATCCCATTGATCCTGTAGCTCCACTTAATGTTTCCAAAGATATTATAGTAGGTCGAAAGATACTTGCATGGGCTTGTTAGACTTTACAAGAGGCAGAAGGACATGTAACTCCTTGTGGTACCTTTCGAGAGAGCAACATACCTCAGATATATTCATGCTATTCTATAGCTATGAGGCACATCATTGATTCTGAACCTTCATGTTATGAGGAAGCATCTAGTATGGAAAGATTCCATGATGGAGGAGTATTGGTCCATCATGAAGAATGTTGTGTGGGATATTGTTCCGAGACCTGAAAGGAGGTCTGTAGTGACTTCCAAATGGATCTATAAGATAAAACATATAGCCGATGGAAGCATCAAGAAGCACAAAGAAAGACTTGTTTCTAGAGGATTCTCTCAGGTGGAGGGAATAGATTATGAGGAGACATTTTCTCCTATTACTCGATACATTTCTATCCGGATGATTATTTCCCCTGTAGCATCCATGGGTTAGAGAATACATCAGATGGATGTAAAGAAAACCTTTCTCAATGGAGATATTAAGGAAGAAGTATACATCAAGCAACCAGATGCTTTCGTGATACATGAGAAGGAGTCTCATGTGTGCAGGTTGAAGATGGCCTTGTATGGAATCAAGCAACCACCTCAAGCTTGGTATGCAAAGATCGATGGATGCCTGATGATTTTTGGGCTTCAACAAGTGTTTTCGATCCAAGCCTGTACTACAATATTGTTAATAGTAAGTCCTTGATTCTGGTCCTCTACATTGATGATTTATTCCTCATCAGTACAGAGAGCCTTATTATTGAATGAAAGTATGTGTTGGCCTCTGAGTTTGAGATGAAGGACCTTGGTATGATGCACTACTTCTTGGGACTAGAGGTGTGGCAGAGAACTAATGAGATCTTCCTAAGCTAGGGGAAGTACACAGTTGAGATAGTCAAGAAGTTTGAGATACTGAATTGGAAGCCTGTGACTACACCAATGATGACGAATCTAAAGAAACTAAGTGTTTCTTCTTCTGATTATGACGAAATTGATCCAACTTTGTATAGACAGCTAGTTGGATAACTGATGTATCTGGTTAACACTAGACCAAATAATTTCTATGCAGTGAGTGCACTTAGCCAGTTTATAAGTCAGGTGAGATAGACACACTATATTGTTGTGAATCATGTGTTGAGATACTTGCGAGACACAGTTCGACATTGTCTGAGATATACTTCTAGTATACGATATGGTAGGAATATATTGACTCTGATTGGGCAGGGAGCGTAATGGAAAGAAGGAGCACCTTCAAGTGTTGCTTCACTTTGGTATCTTCCATGGTTTTCTGGTGTAGCAGGAAATGAACTTCTGTGGCTTTGAGCACAACAGAAGCAGAGTAGATTACATTAAGTATGACAATCCTTGAATCAGTGTGGCTTCACAAGCTCCATGCAGATTTATTCGAACATGTGTTGGATTCCACCATTATTCATTATGGTAACTAAAGTTGTGTGAAGATCTCTTATAATCCAGTGTTTTGTGAAAAATTGAACCACCTTGAGATCAAGTACCATTTCATCAGATACATGGTGCAAAGGAAGGAAGTATTGGTGTAGTACCTTACTACAGATGAGCAAGTTGTTGATGTTCTTACCAAACCAAGATGAAGTTTAAGTACTTCCATGGCAGAGAATGTCTCCCTCACTGAGAGAGAGTGTTGATGTTTTCATCTTCCATAGACATTATCCAGATCGTACTCCTCTATGATTGAATTGAGTTGATCTGCGAGGACACTTATCTGACAAGGGATAAGTGAAAAACTTATTCGAGAAGGAATAAGTGCAGTTGGGCTTATAACCCAACATCCCATGTGGAGATCACATGAGGACATGTCAAGGGAGTTGACCCTTGACGTCATACACTATGGGAGTTGACCCTAGTGTTTCTAGAGGGAGTAGCCTCTATAAGTCCACATGGAGTGCCATGTGTGACAAAATTTCTCTAGATCGTACTCCTTTGTGAATTGAGTTGAGTTGATCTGTGAGGACACTTATCCGAGAAGGGATAAGTTGAACACTTATTCGAGAAGGAATAAGTGCATTTGGGCTTATAGCCCATCGTTCCATGTGGAGAGCACATGAGGACATGTCAAGGAAGTTGACCCTTGATGTCTCACACTATGGGGAGTTGAACCTAAGTGTTCCTAGAGGGAGTAGCCTCTAGAAGTCCACATGGTAGTGCCATGTGTGACAAATATTTTGTTACTATGGTGTTTTTGTACCACTGGTGGAGATTACGTGTCTCTGGAAAGTAGTTGTATACTACCATGGAAAGATATCTCCCTAGTTAAGAGGGAGTGTTGATGTTTCAACATCGGGCATAACTTCTCCTACATTGGGCTGCAGACCAAAGGAAATAAGATACATTTATCACAAAGGTACACTTGTGATAAATGGGCCCATATGTAGTCCATCCTTGATCATGACAAGGAATAATATGGACTCAAGGTGCTTGAAGTGCTTTCCACATGTCAGTTAGCAACAGGTCGACATTCACTCATAGGTGTGTACCTGTGGTGAAAGATCCTAGTGTGATCTTTGTCCAAGTCATGGTGATTTGACAAGGAATAATAAAGACACAAGATTCTATATGACATTACATGTGAACCCAAAGTGAGCCTAATCTTAGAGAGAGTTAATTGGCTCAAAGGGAGAGCCACAAAAGGAGTTTTTCCTCGGTTCAGGTGGGAGAGAGATGTCTCCCAAGACTGACAGACAAGTGTCATGAGTCTAGGGTGAAGTTTGTATACTTCAAAGACAAGAGTGGCATGTTACAGAATGTGTCCCTCGTTGAGAGGGAGTGTTGATGTTTGGAAAACATCGGGAAGACATTCTCTAAAGATAATAATTAATAATATAATAATTATTGTTTATTATATATTATATAATAAGTAAATGATAATAACAAATAGTTATTGATTATCCAAGGGACACATCCTTTCATGGATGGTCACCTTATGTTACCTATATATGAAACACTTATCATTGTAATAATATATCGAATATCTCTCATATCTCATATGAATAAAAACCAATAGATTTCACCTCACCAAGTTGTGACCAACTATTTCAAAGATCCTAATCATGTCTTAGCAACTAGAATAGTTGATTATATTACCAAGTTGTAAAAATTTGACAACTTTGGGTCATCATCTTTTCCATTAGTTTTTATTTCTCATAGTTATGATCGGAGAAAAAATTGGCATGAGCGATTTGGACATCTAAACTATCACTCATTAAATAATCTATGTAATCAAAATATGGTGACTAATCTTCCTCTCATTTTTTGTAGAGATGGTGTTTGGGTTGGTTGTTTTCTTGACAAACATCATTGAGACAGTTTTGAAAAATGTGCCTACTAGCATGCCTTGACTCCTTTTCGTATTGTTCATAGTTATTTATGTGGTTCACGTTCTTCTCCTTCTCTAGGTTCAAGTACTTGTTAACTTTCATTGATGACTTATCCAAAAGCACTTGGGATTATTTCTTAAATATTAAGGGTGTAGTTTTTGGCTTGTTTTTGTCGTACGAGGCCCTTGTAGAAAAATAATCTAGACATCAACTGCAAAGGTTAAGAATGGATAATGGAGGTGAATATGTTAACAAATAATTTACAACTTAATACAATATAAAGGGAATTCAAATGCAACATATTGTTCCATATATACCACAAAAAAATGATGTTGCAAAGAAAATTAATTTCACATTAAATGAAATGGAAAATTGGATGATCTAATCTAAGGGTTTAAGTCTTTATTATTGGGTGGAAGCCATCAATTGTGCCAATTACATAGTAAATAAAACTCCCATAAAGGATTTAAAAAATATAACACTTGAAGAAGAATGGAATAAAATGAATCCATATGTAAGCCACATTCATCTATTTCGTAGTGAAGCATGAACTCACATTCCTAATGAGAAAAAAAAAAACATTTTAGCCTAAAACTGATAAGCGCATTTTTTGTTAGATATTCTAATTAAAATGTTCTATACTTATTCAACCTCATTCCATTGAAATAATTATTAGAATATATGTTAAATTTGATGAAATATATCATCTTACAAGCATAAGTTGGTGTTTGTACCATATTTAGCTTGCGATCCATCTTTGATGTTTGGTCCAATTATAGTTTCTTCTTCAAATGATGACAATGAGGATGAAAATCCACTTCCACTTTCTCATATTCCTCTAGATGATTCCATTGAAGATGAACCTACACTACCACCACAACCTACCCAATGTGTGTATTCAACAAAAGAACCAGATGGTGATATGATGATTGATACTATAAATCAACATCACACAAGTTGACAGTTCTAGTGAGACTCCTCTCTTTTGTATCAAGTTAAAAAAATCATTATCCAAAAACATTTGCAAAATCTTCTAGCCATCCAAATTGGGACACAACAATTATTGAAAAATAGTATTCCTTAATGGTGAATGATACTTGGGATCTTGTACCTATTCTGAAAGGAAGAAAAATGTCATATGTAAATGCATGTATATAAATAAGTATGCATCAGATGGAAGTGTTGAAATACATAAGGCCTAATTAATTTCCAAAGGATTCTCTCATTTTGAAGGAATTGACTAGAATGMACATTTTCCCCTGTAGCCAAAATGAATTTCATCTTCCTTGTTTTATACCTTTCTTCCTCACATAAATGGGAGGTCCATCAGATGGATGCTAAACCTACCTCCATGCATGGGTATTTGCAATAATAAATCTACATGGAAAAACCTCTTSGTAATGTTTAGTATGACTCCATCCTTGTATGTTTCGTTAATAAATCTCTTTATGGTCTTAAGAAATATTCTAGATATTTGTATGCTAAAATGGATAGATTTCTTCTTCACACATTCTTTTATAGATGTCATTTTGACCCCAATGTCTATACTAAGAAAGTAGGAATCTATCTCATAATACTTTTTCTTTATGTTGATGACCTTAGCCTCAGTAGTAGTGACCCTAAACTTTTAACCCATGTGAATTAAATCCTTAAGAAATAATTTGAAATGACAAATGTAGGTTCTTTTTATTATCTCCTTAGCCTCCAAGTATTTCAAACCAACAAAAGAATTTTGATCTCCCAATCTAAGTATACATGTGACCTTTTTCACATCTTTCACATGGAATACTGTAAACTAAGCCCTTCTCCTTTCTACTCTAGAGTCAAACTTATCGCCACTTGTACT
The DNA here is from genome assembly GCA_032191745.1 of Picea mariana. Lineage (NCBI taxonomy): Eukaryota > Viridiplantae > Streptophyta > Pinopsida > Pinales > Pinaceae > Picea > Picea mariana. Next base: position 29,326 of record JASDQU010948650.1, read on the forward strand.
ACACCCAAAGTCAATTCCACTTTTTATCGTCATTTAGTTTGTATCATTTTGTATTTGACTCATACCCATCCTAATTATTTCTTTGTTGTTGGTATTGTTTCCTGATATATGCAAAAAACCCATGAAATCTATTGGAAAAAAAGTAAAAATAATACTTCAATATATCCAGGGTATAGTTTCATTTGGGATACATTATAGTTTAGGGGGGATCCTTTGTTGGTTAGTTTCACTAATTATGATTGGGCCAATGACCCTGATGATGAAAAATTTACTACATGTTATGTTTTCAACCTTGGTTCTAAATATGTCCCTTGGGCTTGTAAGAAACAATATGATCTATCTCTTTCTTCAGTATAAGTAAAGTAATGAGCAATGATTAATTAAAGTCAAGAATCCTTATGGATTCAATGGATCCTCTTAGATTTTGGATTCTAGAAGTAACATCTTACCACCCTCTAGTGTCATAATAAAATTTCCATCAATCTTACCAAAGATAGATTTCAACATTAGTGCAACAAACACATTGATCTATGGATGCACTTCATGAGAAATCTCATTCATGGTCATTTTATTGAAGTGCTATTTTTCCCTATAAATGATCTAGTTGTATAAATTTACACAAAGACTCTCATAGAAGAGAATTTTTACAAATTTTTATATATGTTAGGAGTTCATGAAGTTGTCATTAAGGGGTGATAGGCTATGATTCCTTCTTCCTTATCCTATTGTGTCACCTTTGTAAATAATTCAATCATATCCCAATTTGTTCTTAAGGGGGGTGTTATGATAATTAGACACTTAGGAGTTAGGTAATATCAACTTGGTCTAATGTGTATTTAGGTAAAAGGTGTGTTTATTTAGTGTGTTTCTTTAGTATGCATTAGTGTGCATTAGTAGTTATGTAATCCAATAGTCATGATATGTTCTAGAAATAGAGTGATATGATGACTCATATTCTCCTCTATACTAAGGGATATTGATATGTGGCCTAACACCCAATTTTTCCATGATCCATACTTTAAAAAGTATGGAGTGTCATTTATTAAAGATAGATTGTGAGAAAATCTTATGTATAATTTTTTATTTTTCATTAATATATAGCATCAAGTGGACACATTGGTTGTGTCCATGGACTATTTCCCTCTTCGAGGGTTTTAACCATGTAATAACACTAGTGTAATAATATTTGATAATTTGAGGGTTTTAACCATGTAATAACACTAGTGTAATAATAAGAGAAATTGCATAAGTTGTTCATACTTTGTGTAGATACCCTATTTTTTTCAAACAACAATTACTCCTCTCAATAATAATAAATGATGACTTCTAAATAATAGTGACGAGAAAAAAGTAATTATTTTAAATCAAATAGTGGATCAATTGGAACTACATGTATAGGTGGTGTAACAAGTAGCTTTAGTGTATTCAAATAAATTTCCAATAATGTAAATTTCTAAAGTAATCATATTATTCGTAGAAAATAAAATGACTCACTACCATAAAACATTCCATTGCTCAAACTGTGTAAGAATAAAATAAATCTTCCAAACACTTCTCAAAAAATGGTAATGCGCTTCACCATGAGAAATAAAGTGAAGAGACAAAAAATTTCCTTCCAAACATTCGAATTCGAGGGATATGAAGTCCACTGAAAGAGTGAGTGAAGGTATGAAAGAGATAGTTAGAATGAAGGGCACTAGGGGAAAATTCCAATGGACAACAACTATTCACCTCAAGTTCCCTCCTATTGTGCCCACAACAAGCCCTATTTCATTTTTCTTTTATAAGTGAAAGGAAAGCCCCCCCTACTAAATTTTGAACTCTAATGCCTAATCCTCTACTACTATGAGTATACTGATTATTCTTTACCTACCTTGAGAGAGGAGAAGGTTTGTATCTATATTGATGGTTGTTTTTTATGGAGGTTTGTTAATCCTTATTATATTATATGATGCAAACCCCCTATGGTCCTGTGCAACTTCCTGGTCTAGGATCAAACTAGACAAGAGCCAAAGTGACTCTCGGGATCCCACCAACCCCTACACTTACCTTACCCACAAGATTCATAATACACAGGCACGAAACTTAAATTCGAAAGGGTTCTTTGGTCTAGGAAACCCATGCATACAACCACGGATTATGACCAAGTGTTTGGAGAAAAGGATATTCGACACTCTGGGAATTCGAGGTTCGGAAGTTTCCTCTTTGCAACAACATTCAACTCACTTTCCCTAAACAACTGAACCACCAAACTCACAAAGAGTCTAAGGATAAACAGTTTGTGCTCCTTTTCTAGATCAACGGTCCAAATTTTCTCTGAGACTTCGGAGGTTCGTGATATTATTCACCCTATGCAGCAATGAAAAAACTTCCCCACAGTGTCGAATCATCGAATCACTTGGGGATCCAATGGCTCACACTCACCACAAATCTACGGTGGATATTCTCTCCGGGACTTTAGAGCTTCGGGGCTCTGGGCCTACCTCGCAACAAACAACTTAGAAACTGTCGGAGTACTGAAGTTCGAAGGACTTAACACTTAACGACTTTTATCCTTATCCTTATCGAATGATTGTGAGGGATTATGACTCCTCTTGACAAGATCTCAACCATTCGACCTTAAATGAATGCATTTCTCCTCTTTGGGACTTACACTCACTATCCCTCCTTGAGCTTCATCACTTGAATGACCCAAACTCTGGTGCAGACTTTGTGCTTCTCTCCTTAGTTTGGGACTTGGAAAAGTCACCTGCGCACTCATTGTGTTATCTCTCCTGAGATTTATGAACACTTAACGAAGTGTTGGATATGTGCACTCCTTGCACTCTGTCTCCCCTTTTATATTTTATACTTATTTGAGTGTGGGCGCACTCCTTGTTCTTTCTCTACGCAAACCTAATCTATATCTCTTGAGCTTTTGAACGTATAGATGGTTCAACCTCCGCACTCCTTGCATTGGCATTGTGCACTTTTTTCACTATGATTCACAGAAGAGAAACAACTGAAACTTACAATAGCATTTAGAACTCATTCAACCAAATATTTAGACACATACACAAACACATAGATAATAACACAAAATTTATCCAATACACAAAGATGAACAAGTTCATAGTCTCAGAAATTTGAAATCAATTTTGTAGTATCCCCAAGGCCGAGCCCCATTACAGATCATGATATATGCAATGAATTGTAAATGTGTTCTATAGGCTGCTGAGCCAAGTTTTGTATAAGCTGGAAGGCTTATGTGGTTTTTAGTCCAGGAAGACTAAGTGTTTGAGGGCGAGGAGCATGTTGTTGTACTTGTATGTATGCAGAATAATCAATAAAATATAAACACCACCAGGTGCAGACCGACCATGATGAATGAGTGAAGGGGGACTAAGAGTCCATAGAGTGGGCAAGAAACTAGGGGCTGGAAGGTGG